>JAGKTI010039113.1:0-10614 GCA_018397915.1 Birgus latro | reverse complement strand
TTCTTTTTTTAAGATGGCGTCAACACTTTCCGCGCCTACTGTATATATATATATATATAGGGAGATGCAACAACTTTGTACCTTTTACAACAATAGATATTTCAATTTAAATTCAACTTCCTCAAATTCATTGTCCGTTTGGGTGAAGCACAGATACATACTCGTTTCATGTCTGTTTGTATAGTGCAGTGACAGTGCAAAACACCATTTATGAGAATTGGAATATAAGGTACAATTTTTTTTTTGTAAATATGATAGGCTACTTCAGGTATGAAATTCAAACGAACCAATCACGCAGTAGGAGTGTGCAGGTGCCACATCCACAAAAGTGGATCATCAGCTGGAAAAAAAATTGAGTATAGATTATACCTAAAGACTTCCCTGGGGTCTGAGTTTTGTGTGGGTGTGTGTGTTTTTAATGTGAGGAAGAAGGAACCACCAGCTAGAAGCCTGCAAGACTGTTCCCTGCAAGAAAAAATAAGAATAAAATAAAAAGTTTAAGATGATATCCTACCTAACGTCCCTATTCTCCCTCCTGCCATTCCCAGGTCACCCCAAGCAGCCCCAAATGCCGCTACTTCGGCTGAGGGTGGAGTACACATCTGAGGACCAGATGTTCAACACCACACGCTTTGGTCATCGCTATGAGGGCCGGGTGGCGAATCCCAGTGACATTGTGCTGTTCCGCAAGGCTCGGGCTGAGACCAGGAGGCCGGGGGATCCAGCGAACCAGGACATTGACAAGGAGGCAATGGATTTGCTGTTTGCCGAGGATGTGAGTTGGGGTGGGGTGTGCAATAGTACTGTATTCTGTTGATTTATTCTTGCTCTCTCCAGACAATTTAAGAAGGACCTCTCATACTCAAGAAGTTCAGAGTATGTCTAATAATAATAATAATAATCTGGTCTTTAAGAAACAAGACCAGATTATTGTTGTTACTGTCTGGGCATTGCTACTCCTCACACTGCACTAGGGTGGGAAAGGAGGTCTGGATGATGATGATGATGATAATGATTAATCCGGTGTTGTTTCTTAAAAGCACCAGTTTTTCCCTCTTGTGTGAAAAGTTTCCCCCATGTTGAATAAAACCCTCAGGGATATCAGGGAAAAAATAAAGAAAATGATAAAGGGGCTGGGAGACCAGTCGATTAAAGAGAGGGGATTTACGTTAAAGTCATCCCTCAGTATTTTTGGGGAGTTAGGGAACATAAACCCCCACAAAGTGAAAATTTTACAAATAAATTTTGCTCCCCCAAAACAGCTCATGCACTTGTAATTCTCGTCATTCCTTTTCAGGTGGCTTTACATTGAGTGACAGGCCTAATGGTTTCCTGTAAGCCTTGAAACCATTTACAGCGCTGGGTGGCAGCCATATCCCAAACCCATTTGTGTTCCCTATGTGTCAACAAGTGGGTTGGCAGAGGGTTAGTGCCCCTGTCCATAAAGCATAAAGAGAAACACCATCCCATACGGGATTGTGGCGTGTGGCTATAGATAGATAGATTTGCCTCACAGCCCTTTATAGAGCCTCAAAACTTCATCAGATTATGTATACTTTGTTTTTTTTTTTAAAATAAAAAAGCAGCAGTTCAAGGTGTTTTTTGTTTTTTTTGTTGTTGATCCTTTTTTTTTTTTTTTTTTTTTTTGCTACTCTACATGATTTAATTGACTTGGAGAGATTTCTTGTGAAAGGTGTCTAGTAAGCTGTGCAAAAGCATATGGTGGCAGCCAAAAAAAAAAAAAAAAAAAGTGTTATCAGAGTGAAGGGGTTAAAAGAGACATTATGCTATCAGTGTTTTACCACATTTTTGCAGGTGAGTGAGACACGTGTAGAGGATCTGGTGGAGCAGTACTTCTCCACCCTAGAGCAGCAGAACCAGCAGCTGTTCCTTCTGTCCGAGCGTGGGATGGCCAATGCTGTCCGGGCCTACGTTGATAAGGATGATAAGGATGCCATCGCTACCATAGTTCAGTTAGTTTATGTGCTGGTTTGATATCAGGTGTAAGTGGATGCACCCTAACATGATCCAACTATCCTGATCTTTCCTTAACTGACCTAACCTATCCTGATCTTCCCTGACTTACCTGACCTTCCCTGAACTGACCTAACCTATCCTGATCTTCCCTGACTTACCTGGCCTTCCCTGACCCAACTTAACCTATCCTGACCTGACCTACTCTAACCTATCTTAACCTTCCTTGACCTGACCTGTCCTGTTCTAACCCACTCTAACCTGTCCTATCTTGTCATGTGCTAACCTAATCTAAGCTAATGTAACCTATATTGACTTAATGACCAACCAGGGTACCCTAATTGAACCTACCCAAACCTTACATTACCTGATCTTATGTGCCTAGACCCAATCCAGCCCTGGCCAGCTGACTTCAGTAATGATCAACGCTGCATTATACGCCATTGATGTAAGTCTGAATCATTACCCTAAGGCTTTATTCCATCTTAACATAATCTAACCTTAGTCCCTAATGATCTTGTCTTATTTTTGCTCTACCCTGATCTGTGTGGCCAAGCAGACCCATCAGCCACAAGCAAGCAGCTGCCTTTCTAGGGCAGGCATTGTCTTCCCAGGATTGGAGCAGGGTTTTTCCACCTGGCGAGGTGCAGGGAAAATGGAAGAGGCATAGCCCCCAAGAGGAGGAAATTTATATAGGAAATATGTGTGAGTGGTTGTCTTAACCCAGACTGTGACTAGGGTGGCATCATACTACTAGTGGAAAAATAACTGTAGAAATATAAAAAATGCTGGAAATAAAGAACAACACCTGTCAATGCAACCTGTGGTAGTTGCCCCTCTTTAGAATCACAGTTGAAGTAAATGCAGTGTTGCAACACACTGGAAAAAAAAAAAAAAAGCATTTTGTATGTACCATCACTCAGCAGTGGTGATCCATACAGACCCAGAGACACCACCAAAATAATATTAAACAAGTGCATGGACATAAATCAGTGAAAATGTTTCTGCATTCATTATGCAAATTTCAAAGATGGGAAGAAAATATTAGAATGGAAAATCATGTTCCTTAGTCATATTCCTGGACAGTAATGAATATTGAACAGAGAAAGCGAGAATGGAAATTTTATCAAGCAAGCAAATCATTTGGTTGTTAGTCTGGTAGGTGTTGGGAGAACCTCACCTTAGTGCCTGTATTTACATCTTACTCTGCAATAGATGGATATACAAACATGTCCTTTCCATCTGACATTGCTGACCTTGAGATACATATTCATT
Source organism: Birgus latro (assembly GCA_018397915.1). NCBI lineage: Eukaryota > Metazoa > Arthropoda > Malacostraca > Decapoda > Coenobitidae > Birgus > Birgus latro. The sequence continues at coordinate 7,365 of JAGKTI010039113.1, read as the reverse complement.
CACAATAGTGTTCTCATTTGCCCACCTCATTGTCATTTTCTTTCTTACTGTAATTTCCTTTTGTTCTCCCACAGTTCACTGAACACAGATTTATTATTTGTTAAAGCATATGACTTTCTCTTTCATCCTTCACATGTAGATTTAATTAAGGTGTTTTTGTGCACCATGGGGGTAGGGGGTAGGGTTTTTTTTCAAGAATTCTCCCCCAGTATCCCTGCTTGTCATAAGAGCTGACTAAAAGGGTTGGTGGTGGGTTAGTGCCCCACCCCGTAAAAACAACTAACTAAAAATATGGACAGGAAGCCTCGGACCAGGACTGACCAAAAGTTGACGGAAAAGGACCGGACAAAGGATGAGGTAAAGATTGCGACCTGGAATATAAGGGGTATGAATGATGAGGTGAAAGAGAGAGAGATTGTACAGGTGCTTGAGAGTGCGCAAGTGGATATATGTGGAATAACTGAAACTAAATGGTCAGGTGAGTGTGTGAGAGAATGGGAATATGGATGGGGTATATGCATGGGAGTGGGTGAGAATGAGAGGGCGAAAGAGGGAGTGTGTATTGTTGTGAGCAACAGGTGGAAGGAGAATGTAAGAGAGTATGGATCAGTTGGGTCAAGGATTGTGTGGGTGAGAGTGAAAGTTGGATTACAAATGTGGGCAATTGTGTGCGTGTATGCGCCAACACAAGATCATGTAAGTAGAGTGAGAGAAGAGTTTTGGACAATTGTGGAAGCTTGCTTGGAAAAGTTTGAAAGGAATGAGAGAGTGTTTCTGATTGGAGATATGAATGGAAAAGTAGGGAATGAGAAGGTGGATGGAGTGGTTGGTGAGTGGGGTGTGCCTACAGAGATGGATGAGAATGGCAGTGCTTTAGTGAACATTTGTGCTGGGAGGGGGTTGGTGGTAGCTAATACCCTCTTCAGGCACAAAATGATCCATAGGTATACATGGCGAGTGGTGAGAAGAGAGGACGATGGAATGAATGAACGGAAGGCAATGATTGACTATGTGTGTGTGGATGAAAGGATGAGAAGATGTGTAATGGATGCAAGAGTATATAGAGGTTGGGGGAGTGGACTTTGGTGGCCAGAATCAGAATCCAAACAAGATGGAGGAAGAGAAGAAGGGAAGGACAGGAGGAAGTATTTCTTACAAGGAGGGAAGAAAAGTTACAAGAGGATGGAATAAAGGCTGAATATAAGAGGGAAGTGGAGGAGCAATTGGGTAAATATAGATTGGAGCAGATGGGGGACGTGGAGGGTGTGTGCAAGGTATTCACAGAAGAAATCTGTGCAGCATGTGAGGTGGTGTGTGGGGTGAAGAGAAGACAAAAGGGGGTTCAGGGAACAGCATGGTGGACTGAAGAGGTGAGAGAGGCTTTGGCACAAAAGAAGAAAGCATATAATGAGTGGATGAGAGACGGGGCGATGAAGAAGCCGAGAGACGGACAAGAGAGTTATGTGTAGTGAGGAGGAGAGAGGTGAAGAGATTAGTAAGAGAGAGTAAGAAGAGAGTGGATGAGGAATTTGGAAGGAATTTGAGTGCAAAGTGGAGGGAATGTAAGAAAATGTTCTGGAAGGAGGTAAAGAGAGCTAGACAGGGTGCCAACGAAGTCAGTGGGGGTGTGAAAGATAAGAATCGTAGATTACTAGTGGAGAAGGGAGAAAAAGTAAACAGATGGAGAGAACACTTTAATGAACTGTTGAACATAGAGAATGAAAGTAATGCAAGTATAAGTGGCTGGGGAATGGCAGGGAGAAGGAGGGTTGTGAGAAGAGAGGAAGAAATCACCAGGTTGGAAGTGGTGGAAGCAGTGAAGAAAGTTAAAATGGGGAAAGCCCCAGGAATTGATGGAGTGTGTGGTGAAATGCTGAGCATGGGGGAGAGATAGTAATAGAATGGATGTGGAAGGTGTGCAGATTGGCTTGGGAGGAGGGTAGAGTCCCGGAGGATTGGAAGTCAGGTATAATTATTCCTCTGTACAAAGGAAAAGGGGAAAAAGCAGTGTGTAGTAATCACAGGGGCATTTGCCTTCTCAGTGTAATCGTTTCGTTTCATTTCGTTTTTGAAGGCTCCAACATGCTTGCATGCGTCGGCCTTGGTCACCTAATGGCGGCTCTCCACGCTGCTCGATCCCTGGCATCCTCCCTGTTCAGTCCCTTTACCCTTAAGTCACACTTAATGACCTCGTCCCATGTCTTTCTCGGTCTACCCCTACCAACCCCTCCCCCAGTATTAACACCTCTCACCCTCTGTACCCAGTTATCATCCCCCATCCTTTCCACATGTCCAAACCACCTCAGCCTACATCTCCTCATCACAACACCAATACACTCCAGTCCCATCCTACCTCTCAACTCTTCCATTGTAAACCCAGCCACCCCCAGGCCTTGCACGCAGGGACACACTGCACATCCACCTAATCATTGTCATTTCTGTACGTTTAAGCCTGCGAATATCCTCTTCCTTTACTGCCCAGATCTCACTACCAAACAGCATCACACTCCTAACACATGCTGCATACAAAGACCCCTTAGCACGTAAGGAGAGTCCTCTCAATGTCAGGAGAGGCAACAGCTCCCTGAAATTTTTCCAACCACTTCTCACCCTAGCAACCGAGCTAACTCCAGCCCCACCTCTGGCACATAACATGTCTCCCAAATAACGAAACTCCTCCACACACTCAAGAGACTCACCTGCAAGTTCAACCCTCTCACGCCTAACAATCTCCACCTGCTCTCCCCGACACACTGCACACATGAAATCAGCATCATCTCACAGTCTACCTCTAATACCACTACATCTCTTGTGCACCCACTTATCACAAACACTACACAAGATGGAATTACTTCCCACACCCTTGTGGCAAACTGCACATGGCCACTCTCCCTCTCCTCTGATTGTACCGCCATTAACCCTAGATATCATCACTTTTGTTTTATCTGCATTCACCCTTAACCCCCGTACCCCATACCATCTCTCCACTTCTTAAATCTTTCCTCCGCCTCCTTTTCATTCTCCGCAATCAACACCAAATCATCAGCATACAACATCTCCCATGGGAGTCCATCTCTGAAGTCACGTGAGAGGGCTTCAAGCACCATGATAAACAACAAGGGACTCAAAACTGACCCCTGATGTACACCAACATTCACGGAAAACTCATCACTCAAAGCTGTATTCACTCTTACCTGGGTGCGAGCACCCATGTACATGGCCATAACCACCCTAACCAGCCATTCTTCCAACCCTAGCTTTCTCATTGCCCACTTCACCACCTCTCTAGGGACTCTGTCAAAGACCTTTTCCAAATCAACAAAAACAAAATACAATTCCCTTTTCTTTCCAATATATTATTCCTGAAGCTGTTGAACAATGAATATGGCATCAGTGGTCCCCCTGCCTGGCATAAACCCAAACTGCATCTCATCGATATTCACTCTTTCTCTAATCATACCTTCTAGAACTCTCTCCATTACTTTCATTATCTGATCTAAGAGCTTTATACCTCTGTAATTTCCCCTTTCCAGGGCATCACCCTTTCCTTTGTACACATTTACAATTACACTCTTCAGCCAATCATCTGGGACAACACACTCATATATAATCCTATTTATCAGGTCAGTGACTAACCTCACCCCAGTACCTCCTGAGGCCTTCAACATTTCAGCAGTCAACCCAGACACACCTGCTGCCTTCCCCACCCACATCCTGCCTATTGCCTCACTCACAGCAGCAGCGTCAATCAGAGGCCAAGGGCCAAACACTGGATCTGCTGGCTCCAAACCTTCTCTATCCCAATCAAACTCCTCATTCAACAACCGGCTATAATGCTCTCTCCATGCATCTTTAATATCCTCACTGTTCACCACTACCCTTCCATCATCATTCTTCACACACTGCTCACCTACAATGTCCTGATTATCCCTTTTCACCTGATTTGCCACCTTAAAAATCATATTTTTCCTTTCTCCATGATTTAGATTATCAGATAAAAGTCTCTGTGACTCAGACTTCGCCCGGTATACCTCATGAAGCAAGGATGTGTCATGTCTCCATGGTTGTTCAATCTGTACATGGATGGGGTTAGTAAAGAGAGACAAGGTCGGGCAGTGGATTTTGGAGCGGCCCTAGTGAGAGAGGGCAGTGTTTGGAAACTCCCTGTATTGTTGTTTGTAGATGATACTGTGTTGTTGAGCGAAGACGAAGGGGAGCTGCAAGGCTTGGTAGATGAGTTTCGGAGAGTGTGTAAGAAACGGAATCTAAAGGTGAATGTAGGGAAGAGTAAAGTGATGGTCTTCGAGAGAAGTGACGCTAGTGAATGTACAGTGAGATTGGATGGGAAGGATATGGAGAATGTGAGTGAATTTAAGTACCTGGGCAGTGTGATGAGTAAGGATGGAAGTCTGGAGGGTGAAGTGCTCGAAAGGGTGCAGCAGGGAAGGAAGGTTGCTGGTTCATTGAAAGCAGTGATAAGACACAGGGAAGTGAGCATGGAAGTGAAGAAGTTGTTACATGACAGTATTGTGATACCAACTCTGACATATGGAAGTGAAGCTTGGACCTTGTTGGAAGGACAGAAGTCAAGAGCGAGAGCAGTGGAAATGAGTCATTTGAGAGGAGCATGTGGAGTCACATGGAAAGACAGATTAACAAATGAGGAAGTCAAGGAGCGTTGTGGTGTGGTTGAGGACGTGATGGGAAGTGTTAGGAGAAACACGTTAAGGTGGTTTGAGCATGTGCAGAGGATGGAGAGTGAAAGACTGACGAGGAGAGTGTATGTCAGTGAGGTGGAGGGGGCGAGAGGGAGGGGGAGGCCGAGGATGAGATGGAGGGATGGAGTGGAGAGGTATATGAGAGAGGGGGGTGTGAGTTGGGAGCATGGTAGTGAAATGGCAGGGGACAGAGTGACATGGAGGCGATTTGTTTGTGGCCACCCCATGAGGGATTGAGGCATCTGGCAATAGATAGATAGAATCATGAACCTTCTTACTACTAAACAAAGAAAATCATAAACACAAGTTTATGTGAGTGCAATGTACCATACACTACTACATCGTCACGTATGGATCATGACTCTCATAATGAGGTTTGAAGTAAATAGCATCACTACATTACATTCAGTGGCAGAACTATTTTACTTACATTTATTGTGTCTCAGCACCAATATTCACCATCCTCACCCATACCACCATCAACTAGAGTAGTTTGATGACCTGAGGAATAGAAATGTAATGACAGAAAATTATGGCGGGAGGAGGGGGGAACTTTGTGGTTAGTCTTGTAACCACAGCACATTTGCATTGTACTTTACTTTTTGGCACTGATATGACATGTGGTTATAAAAAACATGCCTTAACTCACTACATATTTCCTCCAAAGGAGGTTAGTGAACTGCAGGAGAAATACAACTTCAGCCTACAGTCCACCATGTTCAAAGTAAAAACATTCTTGTACAGACTATAATTGTCATCATACATAACAAGGATATTCTTGCCACTAACTTTTCTGTAAGTCAAAGTTACCTTTCATAAATCAAGATGTGGCTCAATTGGTAGAGAGGTGAGCTGCAGTCCTACCAGACCCAGGTTCAAATCCCGGCTGGGGCAGGGAACAGTTTAAGGATTCTAATTTACAAAAATCAGACTTTACTGATCTACCAGAAGACCTGCCGACATGTCATAAAAATACCCCCGCTAATACCAATACACCAGTCCTGTATGAGACACCCCTAGCTTGTATTCAGTATGGATGGTGGGTGTTAATGCCAAAGTGGTGACATGCAGAGGTGTTTGGTATGGTTCGGAGGACTACTGGGCCTTGGGAGTAGGGTGTGAAGCCTATGCCCAGAGTTGCACACACACACACACACACACACACACACACACACACACACACACACACACACACACACACACACACACACACACACACACACACACACACACACACACACACACACACACACCCACACACACACACACACACACACACACACACACACACACACACACACACACACACACACACACACACACACACACACACACACACACACACACACACACACACACACACACACACACACACACACACACACACACACAAATCCTTTTGATCCCTTCTTTCTGGTGATGCAGTTTTCATTTTATTCTTGCCACCTCCAGATGCTGTGTATTACTGGAGTTGTTTTTATCACTTGATGGGTCGTGTGGAAGATCAGTAAAGTTTTTTATGTATCCTTAGCCAGATGCCTTAATCCCGTAAGGGGTGGCCACAAACAAATTGCCCTCACATTGCATTGTCCCCTGCCATTTCACTTCCCTCCCTCCAACTTACACCCTCCTCTTGTACACCTCTCTAGTCCATCCCTCCATCTCTTCCTTGGTCTTCCCCTTCCTCTCTTCTCCCCCTCCTGTTTTAACAGGAGTTCAAATTATCATACCGATACTGTTTATGCCCCATCCTGTGATTGAACTCCTGTCATCATCCTCATAATTTTCACCACCATCTCCAACATACGCTTCTTTGCTGGGAACCTACTAACAGAGAATGGCTATAACATTTCCCTCAAGGCTCCATTATCCTCACTGACCTCACACTCAGGAATACTCGACCTCCACTTCTTTCTCTCACTAGTAAACCTCTCCTCTTCCTTCCCTCACCAGTAAACCTCCACCTTCTCTTCCTTCCCTCACCAGTAAGCCTCTTCACTCTCTTCTTCCTTACTGTAGTAGATCCAATTCTATAAACATTACTCCAAGTCTCATTTATAAATATTTAATTTGGCATCCTGTCTCTGTACTTTGGCTTCTCTAACCAGCTCTTGTTGACAGGCAGCAGATAAATAAGACCAAGAAGTACCTGATGGGTCTGGAGCGCAACGTTGATGAAGATGGGGTGGAGGAGGAGGTGATAGCCTACAGACTGGAGAGGCTGACCAGGCAGGGTGCTGCCAAGGAGGAGGACAGGGAGGTGAGTGTGGCCAGGGAGGATGTACAGAAGATGAGGTGCCATTAAGAATATGATTTTGTTTTTACTCTTTATTAAATGTCAGGAGCAACTTGCCTAGCCCCGGGCTCCTACGCTTCTTTGTGGGGCGACATAGGATTGGATAATGGATGAATTTATTTTTCTAGGCTTATCTGGACATGAACCCATTGGGCTACAGAAAACTGGCCACTTCAGGCTTGTGCTCCTAGATCTGTTGTTGAGGTTATGGTAATGGATTATGTGTGTTGTGATGGTGAGGTGGATGTAGCAAGTGTGCTGTCATGTGGGAGCTGCATTGCAATGGTGGCACAGTGGATTGTGTGTGAGTTGTATTTTGTATTGGTACTGATGCAGGGAAAGGTGATGGCC
>JAGKTI010039112.1:0-10614 GCA_018397915.1 Birgus latro | reverse complement strand
CTTTTTAAAGGCCCTCTCCTTGTTGCGGACAGCATTAGAACAAGCGTGATTAAACCAAGGCTTTCTTGCATTAGTCAGTGGATATGAGAAACGAGTGTATGCTTCCATGCCCGAGAGAATCACCTCCGTAATGGGCAAGGCACACTCAGATGGCTCCCGGCCATGGAAGCAATAATCATCCCAAGGAAAATCAAAGAAGTACTGCCTGAGGGCCTCCCAATCTGGATCTCCAAAGTGCCACAGGCGGCGTTTTTTAGGAGGGTCCACAGGCTGTACTGGAGCGATAGGACAGGTTAAGGTAATAAGGTTATGATCGGAGGAGCCCAACGGAGAGAAAAGATTAATAGGGTAAGCAGGATTAGTTGTTAGGAAAAGGTCAAGTATGTTGGAACTCTCTCCAAGGCGGTCAGGGACACGGGTAGGGTGCTGTACAAGCTGCTCTAGGTCATTAACGATAGAAAAGATGTAGGCTTGTTCACCAGGTGGATCAGTGAAAGGAGAGGAGAGCCAAAGGTGGTGGGGAACATTGAAATCTCCTAGAATGGAGATTTCAGAGAAAGGAGAAATGGATAGAATGTGTTCCATCGTAGAAGTAAGATAGCCAAAGAATTTTTTATGGTCAGTAGAATTAGGAGATAAGTAAACAGCACAGATACATTTAGTCAGAGAATGACAGGAGAACCGAAGCCAGAGAGTAGAGGATTCAGAAGAATCAAGTTCAGGAACATGAGAGGAAGATAGATCGTTGCGTACATATACACAACAGCCACCTTTGGCTTTGAAATGAGAATAGAGAAAGTAGGAGGATATAGAAAAGGGTTTGCTGTCAGTTGTCTCAGACAGCTGAGTCTCAAAGAGGTGGTGCTAAGGAAACCATGTATAAGAGAAGATGATAAGACGCAGGATTGCTGCTACCGAAGGATTTTGTTCAGCTTGGGAATGGGAATGAAGACGCTCCCTGGTCTCTTATAAACCACTTCGGTAAGCAGTAACTATGGTGAGTTGACTCCTAGAGCAGCGGGTTTAAAATGTTTCGTTCATCTACTGTGAAAGAAATAATAAATGTTGTTGCAATTATCAATATGGCGTCCCTCTCCAGCACCAGAAAACAGTTATATCACACACACCTTAAGTAAACACAAACCACCTTTAACTAGATCACATCCTAGCAGAAAACATTTAAAAGTACCATAAAAAGAGTAATAAAAAACGAAATAGCGTAATAACAATATAAATAGCAATTACTGCATCCCTGCTTTCCACCAGCGGCTCGTCCCTATCTCACGTCAGTCGGGCAAATAAGGGAATCGAGAGGGTTCAGGGGTTCAGAGAATTCGAAGCAGGAGGATGAGCATTACCGTGTAGGGTTCGAACATCTGAAACTACGAGTAACTCTTTCGCTGTGACGCCTCCTTTCTCTAATCTATTTGTGCTATATCCAGACAATTTAAACACACTAAGAGGGATATTTCGATCTAGAAGAGTTAGAATTAGGGTTCATTAGCATTTTTAGTAGGAGAGGTCCTACTTAAATGGCATAAGATCATCTGCAGGTGAATGAGTCCGATGAGAGACGTTCGGGGTTCGTGGGATTGAATGCAGGAGGGAGTGGATTGGAGCAGCTGATATTTCCTCCTTTTCCATGATGTTTGCTGTTTCCAGACGTTTTTTTATGGAAATTATGAGATATATTTCGAGCTAGAGGCATTAGACATAGCCTGCATTAACCCTTACTGAACGAGGAGTCTTTCCTAAAATGAAAAGAAACATTTGGATTGTGAGGCAGAATTCGTACAAATGCTGCGTTCCCTTTCATGGGCGTGAGTGAGGCAGTGGGGATAATAAAAGGAATGATGTAGGACAGACACAACACACGATAAGGCACCTGGCGGACTGTAATGGAAGCGTTATATATATGAACCACTCTGTATGCCATTCTGAAGGGATATTTCTCTTGTTTTGTGTGGACGGCTCAGTGTTATCAGTATCTACCCTTCATCATTCAGTCATTTCCTACTCCCAACAGAACAACCGCGCCCACACTAGCCGACTGAGCCGTCCTTGCGCCACATAAGATACTGCCAAGAGAGTTTCCAGTGGAGCTATTTACGGGTTTCAGAGATCTTTAAATCTTTGGCAATTTTATTTTTCAACCTTTTTTTTAATGTCTAGAGGGTGAAAAATTAATATTCAACTGAATAAAATCGTCTGGCGTCCATAAAAATCCCTTTACGAGTTAAATATCTAAACGCTATAGACAGTGGTTTGTGAATAGCTCTCCACTACTCATGTGGCAGTATTTTGTGTTGCAGAGACGGCTAAGTCTCCTGATGTGGGCGTGGGTGCGGCACTGGGAACAGGAAATAAATGATGCAGGAGAGACATAACGCTAACTGAACCGTTCACGCAACACACAAGAAATCGACCAGCTGTGTTAGAGAGGCGTTACTTATGGACCATTCTATAGGCCGTGTTCTAAGTGGCTATGGCTATTTCCTTAACACCACTTCCTTAGTGGTTTATTCTGCACAATACACCCAATTATTCTCTCGTATGGTACTGATTCACACTATGTCTATGTCAGGACGATAGAAAGAAGATGCAGGAGGTGGACTGACGCCTCACCATCTTAAGCAACGAGTTATAGCAATAGGTTACCGCTAAACTATGATGCTGGTCACGAAGAAGTGCTATGGAAAGGATGCATAGCCAGAACATCCTACGTGGAATAAGCTACAAATGGGCGAAAATCTGGACCAAGTTAAGGTGAACGGAGTAAGACACTTCTCCATGTTGAATAACGAATTGCAGCAATGCATTAACACTAGAATATGATGCTGGTCACGAAGAAGTGCTATGGAAAGGATGTATAGTCATGGCATCATCTTTTTCTGCTGTTGTTACGTAAAATAAATCATAAATGGACGAAAATCTGGGCCAAATTAAGGTGAAAAAAATACTGAACCCGTCTCCCATGACTGTAATGCTTTTCAGATCGATGACAATAATATTCTGCTTTAATTCTGTTATCTCCAGACGATTATATTAAGGCAAGGAAGGATGTCTGGCAGTTTAGGGGTTAGTGATGGCTGAATATAACCCCTCCGGCTCAACAAGTCTCTCCTAAGATGAATAAAATCGTCTGAAGGTTGCCAGAATAAAACGAGAAATACGTCAGCGGAATGAAAGGGTTGGCTCTCTCCGTAACTGTAGTAGTAGTCGTAGTACTGGTAGTGGTAGTAGTGGTAGAGCAATTACAGCCCCAGGTTCATCAATAACGTGAACCCGGTGGACTGCAGGCTGAAGCTGACCTTCGCCGCAGTTCAACATCCTCATTTCGAGGGTAGGGAGGAAGGGAGATGAGGGACGTTAGCGTAAGGGGCAGTGAATCCACTCAGTTATATCGGTGCCACTACTGGAAGACGACCCTCTTCAAAACTCTGCATATGGTGCTTGGGAAATTTAGTCAAACACACCAGGACTTTTTCTTTTAACTTAGTAATATCGTATCAGTCACAGGCTTTAAAAAAATTATAGAGTAAACCTGTCTGTGTTGTTAGTACGTCTAGATATTTTCTTCAGGTTAACAAGACGATTTCTTTCAGCAATGGGAAACTCTGTCTGTCAAAGGCTTAGAACTTAGAGCGAGAGTTTATATTTTAAGCTAACTTCAAACGATTTTCTTAAGGTTAGAGGAGACTTAGTGAACTGAAGGGGTTAGATCTTCAATAACCTCTTCATTACTATGTTTGTTTTACTCCAACTTGCCCTAAAATTGCCACTTCTCCATTTTGAATTCTGGACTGTAGCAAGAGATTAGTATTAGAATATGCTGCTGGTCACGAGGAGGTGATTTGAAGATGATGCAGAGTCGCAGCAGTGTCTTATTTTATTGTGTCACTGGGGAGCGGGGTGGCTCAGTGGTGAAGCCTGTGACTCGAGATCCTGAGGTCGAGAGATTGCGCGGCACACTCGTAGCTGCCTTTGCTGGGAGGGGCAGCGCTCTCCTGTAACCCTAGCATGAACTATCTAGGTCAATATCGGGGGAATAATCCATTTATTCTGTCACTGAACTGGGTGAACTACACTATAAAACGACGAAAATTTCAGCCAAGTATAGCTGGAATAGAAGTAGTAATAGTAGTAATATTAGCAATAGCAGTAGTACTAGTAGTAGTAGTAATATTAGTAATAGCAATAGTAGTAGGAGAAACAGCAGTAATATTAGTAACAGCAATAGTAGTAGTAAAGTAGTAGTAATATTAGTAACAGCAATAGTTGTAGTAGTAGTAGTAACGTCTACACAGTATAATCGCTTGGTGGTAGCAGGATTAAAAAACAATGATACGTTACCGGACTGAAGGGCTTGAACCCATGATGAATGCTAAGGTGTGGCTGCTGCACCCCGCTGCTGAACGCACTCTATAACGTGGCATGCAGGCTGACCACATGTAATTCTTAAGTGTAGGTGTATTTGCCTTCTCTGTCTCCTTGCTGAACGCACTCTATAACATGGCATGCAGGCTAACCCACCCCATCAAATACTCAGCAGGTGTTCCATAAACCACCACTCACCAAATTGGCTGTTTGTATTCGAACGTCAGCCTTTGAGTTGATGTGGTGGTTGTTTTGGCTCCTGTGGCCCAAAACAAGATCACATTTGCACCAGACAATCAAGAAAATGTCAGCAGTAATCGTTCAGCTATTTAATTCATTGTTTTCCACTCTACTGGGGCTGGAGAGGGACGCCTTCGTGTGGTGGCACCGATATAACCAGGCGGGTCACCTGTCAGGTTAAACAAACATCCTCTTGATGCGATTGGTAATCTGGGATTCGTGTTTATTATGGATTTTATGTCTCCCAGGTGTGGAGAGGGACGCCTTCACGTGGTGGCACTGACATGACTGGGTGGTGGAGATACCGGTCATACAAAGGTCCCTCAATCACTCGACTACTACTGCTGCTACTACTACGACTGCTACTACTAGCATTACTGCTGCTACTGTTGCTGCTACTACTATTACTTCAACTGCTAGCACTACTACTACTACCATCAGTAACAATAATAACAACAAATGGTAATAATAATAATCTCACAACAAGAAATTAACCTTATGTGTTCGTTCGTGAATTTGCCCTTTTCCCCACTTCCACGTCCTCTCTCTCCTCCTCACCCCCAGTACCCCTCTCTCTCTCTCCTCCTCCTCTCTCTCGCCCTTCCTCTTTCTCCCTCTCACACGCCTGCGCCAAGCCCCCTGGTGCCGGCTATAAGGTGCTGGTGTTTGTGAAGGTGTGGTAGTGGTGTGGCGGGGCAGGTGTGGTCACTCGCCATNAGAGAGAGAGAGAGAGAGAGAGAGAGAGAGAGAGAGAGAGAGAGAGACTAATACTACGAGAAATTACTTTCAAAATTAAACACAATCATATGGTCGAATCATCTCCTCCTTAGGGATTTATTCTGTCCATTACACCTGCATACCCTCTTGTTTGCTACTGATCCAAGCTAATTGGACATTCAAACAGTTTAAAAAGTAAAATAATAATGTAACGATTCGGAAGGAATTTAAGTGTAAAGTAGAGGGAATGAAAGAAAATGTTCTGGAAGAAGGTAAAGAGAGTTAGACAGGGTGATAAAGAAGTTAGTAGGAGAGTGAAAGACAAAAATGGTAGATTACTAGTGGAGAAGGGAGAAGAAAGTGAGCAGATCGAGAGAACAATTTAAGGAATTGTTGAACGTAGAGAATAACAGTAATGCGAGTATAAGTGGCTGGGGAATGGCTGGGAGAAGGAGGGATGTGAGAAAGGAGGAAGAGATCAGGAGGAAGGAAGTCGTGGAGGCAATGAGGAAAGTCAGAAAGGGGAAAGCCCCAGGAATTGATGGAGTGTGTGGAGAAATGATGAAGCATGGGGGAGAGATAGTAGTAGAATGGATATGGAAGATGTGCAGATTGGCCTGGGAGGACGGTAGAGTACCCGAAGGATTGGAAGTCAGGTATAATTATTTCGCTGTACATGGGAAACGAGGAAAGAGAAGTGTGTGGTAATCATGAGGGCATTTGTCTTCTTAGTGTAATAGGAAAGTATAAGGTAGGATACTTATTGAGACTGTTAGGGAAATAACAGGGAAATTAGTTGGAGAAGAAAAGGGAGGTTTTAGGAACGGAAAAGGCTGTGTAGAGCAGATATTTATCCTTAGGTTTTAAGTGGCAAATTTTCTAGAGAAGGGAATGAAACTGTATGTAGTCTTCATGGATTTGGAGAAAAACATATGACACATTGGATAGACAAGGAATGTGGGAAATATTAAGAATATATGTAGTAAATGGGAGGTTGTTGAATGCCGTGAAGAGTATGTATGAGGGTGCTAAGAAATCAGTGCATGTGGACAGTGAACTAAGTGAAATTTTCTATCTGGTTGTTGGACTGAAACAGGGATGTGTCATGCCTCCATGGTTGTTCAGTCTGTAAGAGGATGGGGTTATAAAAGAGACACAAGTTAGGGCATTGGATAATGGAGTGGCCCTAATGAGGGAGGGCAGCGTTTGGAAACTTCCAGTGCTCTTGTTTGCAGATGATAGTGTATTGTTAAATGAAGACGATGGGGATCTGCAAGGCTTGGTGGAGGAGTTTGGGAGAGTGTATAAGAAATGGAATCTAAAGGTGAATGTAGGGAAGAGTAGTTATGGTCGTCGAGGGAAATGAAGTCACTGAATGTACAGTGATGTTGGATGATGAGGAGATAGAAAATGTGAGTGCATTTAAGTACTTCGGTAGTGTGATAAGTAAGGATGGAAGTTTGGAGGAAGAAGTGTTTGAAAGAGTACAGCAAGGAAGAAAGGTTGCTGGTTCTTTGAAAGCAATGGTAAGAAACAGGGAAGTGAGCATGGAAGTAAAAAAGTCACTGTATGATAGCATTGTGATATCAATTGTAACGTACAAAAGTGAAGCCTAGACCTCGTTGGATGGACTCAAGTCTAGAGTGACAGCAGTGGAAATGAGTTATATTAGAGGAGCATGTGAAGTCACATGGATAGACACACTGACAAATGAGGAAGTGAAGGAGCTTTATGGTGTGGAAGCGAATGTGGTAGAAAGCGTTAAGAGAAATACGTTGAGGTGGTTTGACCACCTGGAGAGGATGGAAAGTGAGAGACTAACGAGGAGAGTGTATGTGAATGAGGTGGAAGGGGGGGGGGAGCGGAAGGGGGAGGCTAAGGATGAGATGGAGGGATGGAGTAGAGAGGTATATGAGAGAGCAGGTTGTGAGCTGGGGGAAGGGCAGCTAAATGGCGGGGGACAGGGCGAATGGACGCTATTTGTGGCCTCCTTAAGGCATTTCGCAATAGACAGATAGTAATACGAAAAGTAAATCGCTATGGAAGAGGTGATACGAAGCCTCATATGCCACGTAGCATACGACTCTATCTAGTAGCTGCAGTAGATAGAGTGGTGGTGGTGGTGGTGGTGGTGGTAGTGGTGGTGGTAGTAGTAGTTATAGCCTCAGGTTCATCTGAAACATGAACCCATTGGAATGCAGGCTGAAATCGCCTTGCTCCTGCAGTCCATCGTCGTCCTTAGGGAAACACGGAAGTAGTTGAGGGATGTATGTATGTATATCCTGGCAACTGAGCCGCCTGGTTATATCGGTGCCACCACGTGAAGGCGTCCCTCTCCAGCACCACGACATGGGAGTATAAAGAGTAAAAATGACCCAGTATGGTAACGAGCTTGCGGGAGATTATTATTTAGCAGCTTTTTTCTCGTAGCCCACTGCGGCGCATCATCTCCTTTTTAAGCACTTCTTTGTGACTAGCACCATATTCTAGCGCTAATCTCTTGTTACAGATCAGCACTGAGAATGGAGAGAGGACAGTTTTACGGTTATACACTGTTCACTTCACCAGGCTTAAAATGGCCATCTCTCCATCTCGAATATTCAGCTGAAACGAGAGACTGAACCTAGACTATGATGCTAGTCACGAAGAAGTTCACTGGGAGGGATGTAGAGCCGTAGTCTTGCCTTAGTCTGCCAGTGAGTTTCGGGAAATAAGTGCAGAAAGGACGAAATATCCGCCAAGTTTAAGTGAACGCAGTATAGGTTAAGATATTATAATTTCTCCTCCTCCTAACTTCAGTCTTCCCTCTTGAGCTTCAGATACTTCAGCCTCCTTCAGAAAGTCTCAGCTTCGTCCGGTGTGGCAGTGGGACGTATTCTAAGTGGTGTAGGAGGCTTTGTAGCACCCCTTCCTTAGCGATTTAGTCGAATATTACACTTAACATTCTCTTTCATGCTATCTTCTTTCATCGACGTAGGTGATGGAAAGGGACGCCTTCGTGTGGTGGCACTGATATAACTTGGCTCTGGAGCTGCCCAGTTATTCAAAGTTCCTTCAGTTCCCTCCCTATCCCCCTAAAGGAGGATGGTGGACTGCAGAAGGGCAATTAAGCCTGCAATCCACTGGGCTCACATTTCAGATGAACCTTGGGCAACAATAACTACAACAACATCAACAGATTCTCTGGCTCCGTGAGGGACCCGAGAATCTGTTGATGTTGTCTGGGCATCATCCAGCCCTCTTAAGTTATCATAAGAGGCTGGATGACTCCGTGGCTGACGCCTGTCCAGGATGTAACACAACATCCCATACTATTAAGCACATCATGGAAGACTGCATTGCACACTATCACCTACGCCAACAACACAACATACACTCCTTGAGAGCTCTGTATGAAAGCCCGGTCTCGGCAATGGACTCGGGGCTGTTCGGCCAGACTGCCAGTAGAACAACAACAATTACTACTACTACTACTACATAAACAAAAACAACAACAACAATGACCACTACTACTACTGCTGCTGCTGCTGCTGCTTCTACTACTGCCATCGACAGTTTCCACTAATAATATGCAATAGTACATTGAGGTACTATATGCAGAATAAATGGGGAAAAAAAACTTCTGTATGGTGATATCTAAACTATTGTTTAAGTATCCTCTTACCAAATAATATTACTGAGTTTAAGAGAGTTCACCCAGTGGTAGAAGATACCATAGTCTTTCACCCTAACCTAGTCTAGATTTTCGTACACTTGTAGCTTATTTCACGTAGCTCAGTGGCAGAAAGTGGCAATACTATGGCTCTGCATTCTTTTTATACCACTTCTTCATGACCAGCATCATATTTTAGTGTTATTCTATCGTTACTGCTCAGTATTCAAGATGGAGAGTTGTTAATTGTCGACCAAGAGTAAAGGTTCTTTTATCTAACTTGGCCTAGATTTTCATCCTTTGGTAGCTTAAGTGGTAGAATAAGACAGTACACTGGTTTACGTCCTTTTCACTGAACTTGTTCGTGACTAGCATTTTATTTTAGTGTTAATCTACTGTCACAAATTAACAATCAAGATGGGGAAATGACAGTTTTAGGCCAATCTTACCTACAGTGGGTTCTCGGGGTTCATGCAGCCAAAACTTAGTATTCAAGCAGCAGAAGTGACCCAGTTCCCTAAGATGAAAACCAACCAACTATAATTAATTCTTTCTCCCCCAGACAGCCACACTCTTCCAACCAACACTCTGTCATCGCTGGTCGGGGGTCCTTTGCGTGGGCAGGACCTCTTGGTGGTGGGTGAGGACCACAGCCATCGCCTACTATATCTGAGTCACGTGGTGTCAGAGGCGGGACTCTCCCTCACTCCCGTCTCCCTCGCCAGCCAACACTCACTCCTCCACACACCTCGACCCCAACACCACATCAGGGGATCAAGACTCACTGCGATCATCATCTTCTACAATGATCCTACTTCATTTCTCCTCCTCCTGGCACTCAACAAAGACTGGAATCCTCGCTACCTGGTCCTTTTCTGTCTGGACCCATATCTCAACACGACCTCCATCTTGAGTCAACCTGTCGTTCAACGCTCAGAATTCATCCTATTTCTGCAGTCGGTCGTTCAAACAGGAAAAACACGCATATTTTCCTATACTAGCCTACCCACACAGCACAACAGACAAGGACGCTCACTAACAAAGGCTCCATTGGAAGATTGGAACCCTAGTAAACTTTACACGCTGAAGTCTCTTTTCCCGCCTCGCTTCCTGGATTTCGGGGGCAAGATTTTGCAGGTTTCGGCCCTGTGCTACGATCAACCTTTCGTTTACTACGGCAAAAAGGGTGGCTGTGTGGGGGGGAATGTAGACGCCTTGAACATCATTGGAGACAAGTATGGGTTTGGAGTGAAGGTGATTCCCCTACCTACTATTGAGTTCAGTCTTAAAATAAACGGCACCTACACAGGCATACTTGGCCAGGTGATGTACCACGGGCAGGACATGACCATCAACGTTCTTCAACCGAATAGGGATCGACTTCACGATTTCGATCTCACCTATCCTCATTGGGGCACGAGCTACGCCTTCATTATACGCGTCCCGCAGCCATTGCAGCGTTGGAGGAATGTTCTGTACCCTTTTTCAACGCTTATGTGGGGACTGCTGGCCGCTACGACCATTGTGGTAGCGTCGTCTCTCGCCTTGCTTCTGTATCAACAACGTGTTACCAATGATCCTGTCAACGTTGCTCTCAAGGTGATTATATTGGTGTTGACTGATAGTTG
>JAGKTI010039111.1:0-10614 GCA_018397915.1 Birgus latro | reverse complement strand
CATTAAAATATCTTCAGCTGATGTGTTCTCTGCCATTACTGGCCTCAATACTAAAAAGGCATAAGGTCCTGATGGAGTCTCTCCTGTTGTCCTCAAAAACTGTGCTTCTGTGCTTACACCCTGCCTAGGTAAACTCTTTCGCCTTTGTCTCTCAACTTGTACCCTTCCTTCTTGCTGGAAGTTTGCTCTCATTCAGCCAGTCCCAAAGAAGGGTGACCATTCCCAACCCTCTAACTATCGTCCAATTGCTTTAACATCCTGTGTATCAAAAGTTTTCGAGTCAATTCTTAACAGAAAAATTTTAAAGCACCTTTCCTGTCACAACCTTCTTTCTGATTGTCAGTATGAGTTCCGTCAGGGACGCTCCACTGGCGATCTTCTCACCTACCTTTCAGACTCTTGGTCATCCTCCCTTCGGGACTTTGGCGAAAGCTTTGTCATTGCACTTGACATCTCAAAGGCTTTCGATCGAGTCTGGCACAAATCTTTAATTTCCAAACTGCCCTCCTACGGTTTCTATCCTTCTATCTGTGCCTTCATCTCTAGCTTCCTTTCTGGTCGTTCTATAGCTGCTGTTGTAGACGGCCATCGTTCCTCTTCTAGACCTATCAACAGTGGTGTTCCTCAGGGTTCTGTCCTATCACCTACTCTCTTCCTCTTATTCATCAATGACCTTCTAAACTGTACATCTAACCCTATCCACTCATATGCTGATGATTCCACCCTTCACCTTTCCATTCGGTTCCCGCAACGTCCATCTCAGCAGTTACTTCAACAAAAAAGGGATGAGGCTATGGCACACCTAATGTCTGATTTGGCTCGTATCTCTGATTGGGGTAAAAATAATCTTGTTATTTTCAATGCATCAAAAACTCAGTTCTTACACATATCAACCCGACAAAATCTTCCTCAGGATTACCCACTAATGTTTAATAATGAACAGTTATGTCCTGCATCATCCTTGAACATGCTTGGGGTTTCATTCTCTCAGGATTTGTCTTGGAAAGAACATATTACATCTCTTGTGAAATCTGCTTCCAAGAGATTAGGTGTGCTAAGCCAATTCCGAACTTTCTTTACCCCTGCACAGTTGTTGACCTTGTACACAGGTTTTATTCACCCGTGTATGGAGTACAACTCTCATGTGTGGGGAGGCTCTCCATTTGCAGCTCTTCTCAATAAGGTGGAGTCAAAGGCTTTTCGTCTCATTAACTCTCCTCCTCTTACTGATTCCCTTCAACCTTTGTCTCTTCGCCGCACTGTTGCATCTTTATCTCTCTTCTATCGCTACTTCAATGGTCACTGTTCCTCTGAACTGTCTGCTTGCATCCCCCCACCTCTACGACGGGCACGTAGTACCCGTCTAGCAACAAACTCTCATCCCTTTTCTGTCCAACTCTCTAATGCAAGAGTTAACCATTACTCCCAGTCTTTTATTTATACAACTGTCTGGAACTGTCTTCCTGTCTGTATTTCCTACTTCCTATGATCTCCAGTCTTTCAAACGCAGTGTGTCCAGGCATCTCGAATTGAACGGATCTTGAATTTGGCTCTCTTTTGTACTGTTTTTGCTTTTTCTTGGAAGGAACAGTTATGCAGGGCCATGGCCTTTGGTTCCTTCTTCCATGCATAAAAAAAAAAAAAAAATCTGGCAGTTAGTTTTCCAATTTCTTCTTGGACATCATTCCAGTCATGGGGGGTAGGTTCCTTTGAAGAGGCTTGCTTCACTATGGTAGAATCAGCCATAGTGGAAATCTGTTCACTGACGGGACGAACATATTGCGCAGTTATTGCCATCCAAGATTGACATTCTGTGTCCACCCGGTCCATAAATTTCTGTAAGGGGAATTCATCTTCCGCAAAACTACTCACATTTCTGCGTGCCTCCTTCGGCATGTCATCCATGATCTTCCTTTTTAGAAATCTGTCTCTGTTTGGGAGCTTCTCTTGTGGAAACTTCATGGCTATGGATGCATATTGGCAGATTACTTGGTAACTGAAGATCTGCGGTGGGTCCTCCCAGTCATAATTCCTTGCTTCCAGCTCTTGCCATGCTCTATCAAAGTTTAAGTCGCCTACCAGTTCACTACGGAGGAAATTCTTCAAATCACACCACCGCCTAACTTTTCCTTGGCTGACGGCATACTGTATGAGACTGGAAATCTGATTACTCACCCGTGCCTTAGCTATGTGGTCGGTCCCCATCCTCGTCACAACTGGTTTCAACTTTTTCAAGAAAAAGGCTTAGCAGGCTTTCCGCTTCAACTCCCTGCAAGTGGCTCAACTCTAATTTTTCTATATCCTTCACCTCAATGCGGAATCGCGGAGGTAGAAAGGCTACTGTTCCTCTGCCACGGAATAGATTATTAGGTGACACGCCTTAGTATTGGCTGTTCGGGAATATCCGGTGTCTGTGCATCTGCTTGGAAGCTCCTCGGGGGGGGGATGCTAATGTTATTTCGGCACCGAATGGATTTGAAGGTTGTTGCCCGCGAGTTATCGCCTGCTCAAACGTGTCCGTGTACTGTGCACAAAGCTGCTCATATTCGTCAGTAATAGCTTCCTGTTTACCTTCCATGTGATGCGCCATGATGAAAGCTTACAAGGAATATTTCTGGTCTCTCTCAATCATTTACAAAAGTGCCCACCACTAAGAAGTCCCAGTGAACTACAGAATCTTCAGAGCACCCAGTTGGCTTCGTCAAACCTCCACTCACAAACCTTGGTCCATGAGTTACCACTAGTTACTCTGAATATTTCCACTAACAGGAGAGATCTAGAGAGACGAGAATACGCAAAATTTTCTACGCACTTGATTCAAGAGGGTCCGCAGAATAACCACTTTTGCCACATAGAAAGATTTATGGAGGAATTTTATTTAAGTCAGTGATTATCCCACCATAGCTGCCACCAGATGTAATAAGAAAATATTTTATTTAACTTTATTTTCTATAATTGTCTACCACCATTTTGTAATGGGAAAATTTTTGAATTGATTTTAATTTTTAGTAATGTCAACAGGATGAGATGAGAAATAACTTGAAAGATTAAATTGCCACCAATTTGTAATAGGAAATAACTTGAGATAGGATAAGCCACCAGCCTTGTGATGGGTAAACTGGAGTGTCTAAGAAGATTTAGAATTAGTATTACATTTTCCTGGGATCAGCCTACAGGTTATGCTTGTGACAATAGGGGTAGCACAAGGGTAGCGATTAGCCTGAGCAGCCGTAGACCTGAAACAGGATGAGGACAAGCATGGACTTTGATACCTACTGCATAAATCATGAGAAACTCGGTCCACTAGATTTCGGCGGGACATGAGCAGTCTGCTTTTCACTAGTTCTCTCCTCTGTGTGAATTACCTCAGTACACTCTCAACAAAAACATTATACCATTACTACCAACAAGCCATGTGCAGTCTTCATGCGCTGGAGAAGGAAGAAGACCAATATGAATGCAAGATTACACGGATTTTTATTACATCCTCCAAAATTCAAATAAAATGCAAGAATGGAAAAGAATTTCGATAGTGACTGACTCACAATTGGTTGGACAGACAGTATATAACACAACTTTGTCGGGGACAAGTTTGATCAGGTATTAACATTCTAAATATACCAGAACATCAAGTCAGTTACAGTCAACACACCACCCTCTGTGTGTACTCTTGATAAACCATGTTATAAACCTCTAATACCATCCCTCATTGACATAAAGGTTCCCTCCCAAGATATAACGAGGCATGGGTATGACCACGGGCTGACAAATAAACAAAAACTATTTTAAATTCTGAACCCCCGCTTAGACAGATATCAAAGAATAGTCAGTCTGTTGAAAGATTCTGATATGAAAGTTGACTCTAGCCTGGCGCCAGTGAATAGGTTACTCAAATCAGAGTTAATACTCTAAAATAGAGATCAAGCACTTCACAATCCTCAAAAAAAAAAAAAAAAAACATACTTCCAGTAACCTGTTATTCACTTTATGGATTTACCTTAAATATAATGGAGAGGGATATACCTTAAATATAACTGAGAGATATACCTTAAATATAACTGAGATATACCTTAAATATAACTGAGAGAGATATATCTTCCCTTTTCCTCACAATTTTCAAGATAATAACAAAAGTGAAAAACAATACAATGCCACAATTTTTCCCAGAACATTCTCTAAATTTGAAAGTTTCTCACTCAACGGTCCAAACGGCTGGTTAACACCCGTGTATATTCTCACTTACTTAGCTATTTATGCTTCGTGTTGGTTGGGCCCAAAAACAATTCACAAAATTGGTCTGATAATCAAAGCTTCACTTAACATCTCAAAACTGAGTGTGAGTCGACGTCTAGGAGTCATAAGGGGAGCACGTGTTACCCACAATTGATGGTGCAAGACCGGAACTTCACCACGGCTAACCTCCAACACAGATATCCTGTTGTCCTCCGACCCAGCATTATTTGGCGACACCAATAAACTCCTAGTACACTCCCCATTTCCAAACTCTTCAGCAAACTCCCAGGACACTCCCCATCTCCAAACTCCTCAGCACGAAGGGGAGAATTGTGGACATCTCTCCAACGCGTGTCCGCCTAGCACCGCGGCTCAGCTCAGAATGCCCCTGACGATGCTTGCCTCTCTCTCTCTCTCATACACAGCAGCGCTTGGCGCGGATTTCAATTATTTTCCTAACCTCCTTAACAATACGTCACTTTCCAACTAAATACATCATTTCTAAACTAATTCTGTTCGCTAGTATCACAGTTGACGTAAAAATCTATGTTACACTATTGTAAATGAACGATACTATATGCACAGGTGACCACTTAATGCGGATGAACACGGCGTAATGCGGCCTCTTTGTCTTTCAGAAAGGGTTACTTTCAATAAAAAAGATTATTTGAATAAGGGGACAGTACAATAATTTTCCTTCGTAGTGGTAGGTGGTGGCGACCATCATCCACTCACTTGATGTAGTGCTGCCTACTTCTTCCTTAGCCTTTATCATTCTTTTTCTGTGCCTGCCCTCCTTTCTTCCTATTTCTCCTATATTTCCTGTCACTTCTTACTGCTTTTCTTTCCTTTACAGGTGGCATTACATTGAGTGACAAGCCAAATGGTTTCCTGTAAGCCAAGAAACCATTTACAACGCTGGGTGATAACCATATAACCAAACCATACGTGCTCCCTACGTGTCAACAAGTGGGTTGGTGGAGGGTTAGTGCCCCTCCCCGTAAAAGAAATAACTCAAAGTCAAATGGCCACCCCTTACGGGATTATGGTGTCTGGCAATAGACAGATAGATAGAGATATAATATTAACCCGCCCAGTCCCGACCTGTTTCGTACCTAGCCTACCCCCAGATCCTGACCAATTTTAGACTTTTTGTTTTTTTGGCTGAAACCTCCGCTTTTGGTGAGAACCATCGAAAATTCATAGAGAAATTGCGCTCCTAGGCTTAAAATTGTTGATACAGGTGTCATTCAACCTCACGTTTTCCTTCTTCTTCAGGGTACCTGGGTAAAGAAAACGAACTATGGAAGGGTAAACTAATTCAAGCCACTTTAAATTTCGTATTTATTTATTTATTTGGTACAAGCCTGTCTTGGTTTTCACACAATAATATAGGTGATAAAAGCATTTTTCATTCACTCAAAACCCCAGTATATGGCACCTTCGTTTACGATATTACCACCTCATCACTTCCGTTTGTTTCTACCTGTAGCTTCTTTGTTTCTTTGTCCTCCACCTCTGGAATCACTTTCACCGTGAATTTCGTCATTGGAGAGACCGTGGGGCAACATACCTTTACTGGCAAGGTTACTGCTAACAGGTGAATTGCCCAGTGTGGGGGGAGGGGGGAGGGAGGGTTAGGTGGGGCCAGGCAGTAACCCCGCTTGACAGCAGGTAGAGGAAGGTCTCCCACATATGCCTACCAAAAATCATCCGAGAATGTTGAAAAATGTGCACACAATGGGCCTTGCAACTGAGTGACGTACGATGCACGTCAGTGGGTCTGTCTGCAGAAAAAAGTAGCGACGTGCAGCGTAGGTCAGTGGGACTCAGTGGGTTAAAGTAACGAATTCATAATGACAATTTCAACATAGACCCAGTAATCCCATGGCCTCGAGAGAGCACCTTGGGAAGTGACCTTAGAAAAATACCACTACCCTTGGGACTGAGTTCTGTTCCACAATTTTACCTCGAAGATCACACTCAACTCATACGTGTTAATAAAGAACTATGTAAACGAATCAACACTTAAAATTCGGAATACAATTTTCAGTAACCCTAGGACTCAATTCACACAGGCTTACTATTCGTTTCCAATATTCACAAATATATATATATAAAGTTACAGTATTTCCGTTGACCGACTAATTTCGCATTCGGGTTACATGAATCAGAAAGGAGGGGAAGGGGAATTTGTAGTGTAAGCGGGCACTGATGAAGAGAACCGATTGGTTACACCATTCATCTGGGCAGGAGAGAATGATGGAACAGCGACAATCTGCAAGTACGAAGGCATCGGGGAGGGAAGTGACATGATATGAAAAGAATTTTGGGGGAATAACTGACAGTCAGCCTATTAATATATGGAGAGGATTTACATTATAGGCACAAAGGGAAGAGGGGGGGTATACAGAGCGCGCGATCACCCACCTGCAAGTACGAAGGCATCGGCGAGGGAAGTGATTCTCCCCTCTGCCACATGCATTCTTTCTTGCGGTTGTCCTAACTTTGGAACTGACTTCGACTGATCTCTCTGCCCCATTTCAGTTTACACCTATTAACAGAGAATATGAAAAAAAGTGTTCAAACTCGACGTACACGGATGGATTGACTTATGGTGTTTAAATTTTTTTTAGTAAGCGTATGGGATTGACAGTTACACCGAAGCCTAAACAAACGAGTGTTTGAACTAATTACATCCATGCGTCAAAACATGTATCTAAACGCAAGTGTAACGCAAATTTTAAGGGTTGCAAATTTCTATTATCGGCAGTTAGGATCTAACTAAACTTTAATTCACTACTATGTAGTACAAAAAGATGATATCATCAAGCCTGACTTACAAATTTTGAATTTAAAGTATGAAGACAAATTTTCGCGATTATTAATCTCGTGCTAAAACCTATGCCTCTATCCATACTGTGGAAATACAGCGGCATCATGCCTCTCACTCACATAATCCCTCTATACAGTTCCTCTATTAATAGAGTATCACTTTTGTTATAAATATTAACAGGGAACAAGCCTGATTATGGAGTTTGATCCCTACATTTTACAGATGAATCATAATCAGGGGTTCAAGGCTACACTTACATTACACTTATACTAACTTATACTACACTTATATTAACTTATATCATATTATACTAACTTATACTATACTTATACTATATTTATACTAACTTAAGTTATATTTAAATTACCCTTAAAATTACGGCACTACACGGGTCCATCCTCCGGATTTTTTTTTTTAGACGCGGAAGTCAACAATCAGTTCATTTCTCTACATTTCTTAGAGATGTGTGTGCAGACGGGATGGACTTACCAAATTTGACTGTGAAACTCTCTATGAACTCCAGAATGAGATAGTGATTCCACTAACTCTTCCTCCCATGAGTGGCACCTATTGGTCCACAAACAAAATTGTGTACCCAAGGGGGTCGCTTCTCTGTCACCGATGATCTTTCGAAAATTCAGTGGGAAGATGTGCCCCAGCCAACCTCCTGCCTGGGTGATAACATGGTCGTCTCACCTGGACTGACCTGTATTCTCACTGCTAGGATCGTCCCAGGGGCACTTCCCATGCATACAACCTACTATCGCATTCGCACTCCATTCATTCATTCTTACATTTCCAACTCTCCACCTAGTAACTGATGAGCGCCTGTCAGGTCCTGAAGTCACTGCTAGACCCTAGACCATGCTAACTGTAAGTTGAGGGAGTTCTGCAGTTTTCCCTCGAATTAAAGCAACACAATATTCCCACTGACCTGGCCTGTGCCCAAGACACAAACTCCGATTAACTCTAGACACGAGATTAAACTCTCTGAACTCTTGAACTATCACAGTCAATAGTCAGACAGTCCGACCCGCACACATCTCCCTATCCAACACTTAACTTGATACTGCAATAACCCGCTTCACAACACTTCAACATTCTTCAATCAGTCTCCGGGAAGAACGTCTTTCATGTGGCGGTAAATGTTCATCCACTGGGTCAGGTTCAAATGCTTCTTCCAGGGGTTCCAAGAGCCACTCTTCCCCTCCATAATACGGTTTTACTTGTCCTGCGGCTCTTTGTATTTTTTTCCCCATGAATGTATTTTCTGCCACGTACACACTTCCGTCCATTAACACTTCCACTACACAATACAGACCATCCCATTTCACATTATGCTTTCGACACATACCAGGTATCACTGTTTCTTTCTTAATCTACACAAGGGTTCCAACTCCAACCACTTGGTTCTTTTGCCTTCGGTTAGCCACGTCTCTGTACTGTTTCGACATCTTCCGGTTCGTTTCCCGAATGAGTGCATGGGCAACCGTCATCCCGTCTTCCTCGCCATCGACTGAGGGTAATGGCGCACTGACCAGTCTGGGTGGATGGCGAGAGAAAAAAAAAAAGCATAGTAGGGCGCTGCCCCATAGACGTATGGATCGCCTGATTCATGGCGATCTGACAGGACTGGAGCAATTGGGGCCAGCGAAGAGGGTGGCCTGACATAAGGCGGAGAAGATTGACTTCAGGGTCCTATGCATCCTCTCGGTTATTCTATTTCCTTGGGGATGATAAGGGGTCGTGTAGTACAGGGTGATTTGGTGTCGCTGGCAGAACCGTTGAAAGTCTCTGCTGATGAACTTGCCTCTGTTGTCCAGGACAATTCCACGGGGTGTGCGATACTCTGCCACATACTGCCCAAGTTTGTCTGTGATGTGTGTGGTCTGTTTTGTTGTAAGGGGGAAGAATCTAACGAAGTGACTATAGTGGTCCACTACTGTAAGCACATAGCAATAACACTGGACTCCAGCAACCATGTCAGTGAGATCTATTCCAATCCTCTCCAGTGGTTTATTCACTGGGGGTAATTCTTTCCACTGTTGCTGCAGTCCAGTGTCCTGTTTGAACCTTTGACAAGTTGCACATTTTTTTACATACTCAAATACATCAACTTTGAGATTTTCCCAGTAATAGAGTTCTTCGGGTTTGTTGATAGTTTTCTTTTGCCCTAGATGACCTGTTAATTCATGGGCGTATTGTAGAGCCTGAACAACTAAGGTACGAGGAACTATGAGACTATAATGAAGACCACCATCCGCCTTTTCGCGCACAAAATGTAATAATTCATCTACTAAGGCAAACTGATCTAACGTAGTCTTTGGTAATCTTTTAGCAGGAATTCTACCACCTTCCAGATACTGCGCTTGTTCTCCCCATACTGGTTCTTCTCTCTGGCGGTCTCTCATTTGTTCTCGGTCTAACCCGAGCCATGTAGCTTCAGGCGATCGGATTACCACTCGAACTGGGGGTGACAACTGGTCTGCGACAAAATTATTCTTGCCCTTGAGGTATTGAATGTCGTAGTTATATTCCCTCATTTCCAGAATCCATCGGTTCATCTGAGGTGATTTAGTCATGCATTTGAATATGCTTGTTAGAGGCTGGTGATCAGTGACTACAGTGAAACGGGTACCCCATAAGTAATGATGAAAGTTATGGCACACGAGAACTACTGCTAGAGCCTCCTTGTCTGTTGTTGAAAATCGAGACTCGCAAGGGGTCAATTTTTTTTTTAGAAATACCCGATTGGCTCGTTGGTACCGTCGGCTTGGATGTGACTAAGGTCTCCTCCAACATGAGTGTTACTGGCATCCGTGGTAAGAATGAACGGTTGCTCTACCCGAGCTCTAACCAAAACAGGAGCGTTTGTAAGGCAAGATTTGAGATGTTCAAAAGACTTCTGACATTCGTCCGTCCAGTGAAATGTCGTTCGAGATTTAGTCAGATTGGTAGGGGGTGTAGCAATCCAGCTTGCTTCCCTCGGCCGAAATCTGGTGACCCAGGAAGGTCACTTCCTTACATTCAAATTCACATTTACTGCATGAGGTTTAATTTCACCCCGCTGAGAATGAGCAGCTCGAAAAGTTGTTTCAGTCGCTCCAATAAAGAAACTGGGGGCCCATAAGATTAAATCATCTAAATAATATTTGACCCAACCCTCCTGCAGGAGAGGTGCTAATAATGTGACCATTTGTCGTGAGAAGATTGCAGGGGAACAGTTGAGACCGAAAGGGAGGCGTCTGAATCGGTAGAGTGCTACCCCATCACTGAAGGTAGTGAGATCACTGCTCCTCTCATCTAACAAAATTTGGAAATACGCCTCTCGCATGTCCAGCGTGACATAATATTGATGTCCGGCTGCTTGTTCTACTAACACATCTAACCGTGGGAGTGGGTAGACGTCCGCCGCGAGGTGTTGGTTCACGCGGCAATAATCAAGGCACATTCGTTTACTAGGTTGGTTGGTCGGTGAGATTTTCCTCCCGTAGGAGGACCGGGCTCAGGGTGGAGAGCCCGTCAGAGGATGGAAGTAAACAGGG
>JAGKTI010039110.1:0-10614 GCA_018397915.1 Birgus latro | reverse complement strand
CTTTACCCCCTAACACCTAACCCTCCTCACTCCTGGGCCTTCCCCAACCCAAAACCCTACTTACGCCAGAGAAGTATTGCTTCCTTTGCTGTTTCAGAATGCTACTATATTATGTCTTTTATTGACGGGATTCGGAAGGGCGTGATCAACAACACGACATCTGGGGATGACTGTATTGTTGAAGGGTCGTGGTTCCATTCTTCTTCTTCCTCGTCGATTCCCCCCGCTTTTCTGCAAAGAAAATATAATTATTTATGTAATAATCATCCTGCCTTCATCACCCCCATCAACTTTTCATCTCATTCATCAGTAGCATTCACATACACCACTATAAGAGTAAGCATTCATGTATTATTCCTTTCACATGATATTTCTTTCATGTCTCACCTTTACGCTTCTCTGTCAAGAAAATAAAAATCTTAGACAAGTTCTCCAGCTTACCACTACCACTGTCGACTTTTCCTTACCTGCATCACTTCCAAACACTACACAGGCGGAAGCACTCAGTTCGAGCAACACTTTTCAGGATAATAAAATGAAGAGCACCTACATAATTCCTTCAGCTTATCGTTTACTACTGTCGGCTTTCTTTGGCATGGATTAACATCCTTTTCCACTACACTCATATAAAGTAATTGTTTATATATTATTCATTCATGGATACTATCTTGCATGTTGCTACCCCACGCCTCTGTGCATTCACAAACTAAATAAACAGTACCTCGCGACTGTTATTACCACTATCAACTTTTGTTTTCATATTCATCATTTTCATTGATCAAACTACGACAGACATTCAGACTTTATCTTCTCATATCTCTCTAACATTCCAACCCCACGTTCTCGGGGAAAAAAAAAAATATGTAAATTAATAACCCCCTGCCGCCCTCCTGCTTATCACCAAACTTATTGATGTTACATTCTACGCATTTTATATTCAGCTCTTTCACTCACATACGCGTCTATACACATTCGTACACATTATCCTACGCTCGCACATCTAAGCTGAGAGTGACATTTACTCAGGGCTCGCGTACAGGACTGGAGAGAAAGACAGATTTTGTGACTGACGAAGTGGCTGTGTGAACTACTGTTTTATGTTTCTTTTTCTGTTTCGTGTGTTATACGTCTGTGAGTTTGTATCAAAGTTAGATGTAGGCTGTAGTCAGTAATGTATCTGTGCGTGTGTGAGTGTGTGTGTGTGTGTGTGTGTGTGTGTGTGTGTGTGAGAGAGAGAGAGAGAGAGAGAGAGAGAGATCACTCCTACCCCTGCTTTGGTAAACCAGGGGCCTGACAGTCAGTGACTCAGGGGGTTCTCACCTGACTCCCCTTCCTACTTCTTCGGCACCTAGACCCATCTCCTTTCCTCCTCCCCTCCTTCCCCCCTCCCCCCTCAAGTTCCCTCCCTCTTCCTCCTCACCCCACATGCTCCTCTTCTCTTTCCTCCCTCGCCTATAGACCCTGCTGCTTTAAAATCCACGCCTTTTTTCTTTCCTATCCTCTATCCGCATCTATATATCTTTCTACCCCCTCTCCACTCCCTCCCTCTCATTTCCCAGGCCTGTATGGTTCTCTTCCCCTTCCACATCTTTCCCCCCTCGAAAACTTCCAGCCCCTTCCATCCTATGCCTACATGCCTCCATCCTACCCTCCCTCACACCTCGCCTCCCCCGATCCTCTTCTTGTCTGTATTCCTTCTTTCCCATCCTCCCCATGCATCTTACCCTCTCTTTCTCCTTCCACATCCCTTCCCTCTTACTCGCCACTCCTTTACTCCCCTCCTCTTCCCCCTTTTAATACCTCCACTCCTTCTTCCTCTAATCTATGTGCCCCAGTCTGTTTCCTCCCTAAGTATCCCTTCCTTCCATCCTCCGCGCCACTCCAGTCTGCCTAGCTTGGGACGGGGGGAAGAGGGACATGGGTATCAGCATCACGGGACAGTAATATCAAAATCAAACCGAAAAAGAGTAACATTAATACAGGCGTCTCCAATAAAAAATTAATTGTGGATGAGTGCCTGATTATTGCTTTGGAAATAGTGTTAGTGTTAAAGGTTTAATTTATAGTTAGATTATTGTCATTACCGGGAGAGAAAGGCATTACCGGTAGCTAAGAGACATGGTATAATGAAGAAAATAAATATAATAAAACCCACCATTATTAAAGGAAATTAGGCTACTGATGATGATGATGATAAAATAAATCTGCTGCAGAAAACACACCCATTAAATTAATACTAATAACTGTTGAGAAAGAGGTGAGAAATGACGGCAGTTCCAGCAGAAATACGCAGAAATCAGCACTGGGGAAGATGGATTTAGTCCTGTAAACTCTTTTAAAAAATGGTATCATTGTCAGCGTCATGAGGGCAGTAAGTCAGTGTTGGAAACTAGCCTTCTGAAAAAAATGGTTAGTATCAAGTAAGTGGTAAGTTTGTTTTGAAAAGTACTCCTCGAGATTCAAAAATATGGTTGGCGTCGATGAAACAGCAGCTTAGTACTAGAACTCGACACTTGGAAAATATGAATAACACAGGAAATAGTAAGTTAGTGTCAACAGCTAAGGCAAGATTGTCAGACACACCTTCAGTACGGTCAGGTTTTATTCAGACGATTACATTCAACTCAGAAGGGATCTCTCACAGTTCAGTCGTTCAGTAAAATCTTCGGAAAATAGAAAATAAACGATTCTATATGCTCAAGAATGTCTATTGATCTGTGTGCATGTGACACAGGACAAAGATTGACGGCCACCAGGCAGAGTTGAACACGGCTTGGCATTTGTTGGCTGCGTCTGGTTCTGAGAAGCTGTTGTGCGGTGACAGGAAAATGGATGGTTTAGTCAGGGCTGTGGTGAGAGTGAGGGAGAGAGGGGAGTTAAGGAAAAGGAGAGTGAGGTGTGAGGAAAAGTGAGGTTGCCGAGGAAGGGTGAAGTGTCAAGGAAGAGTTGAGGTGAAATGGAAGAGAAGAATGAGGTGTCAAGGAAGAGAGGTGTCAAAGAAGAGTGAGGTGTCAAGAAGGAATGAGGTGTCAAGGAAAAGAAAAGAGTGGTGTCAAGGAAGAGTATGGTGTCGAGAAAGTGGGGTCTCAAGGAAGAGAGGAGTGAGATGTCAAGGAAGAGTGGGGTGTCAAGGATGAGTAGGGTTTCAAGGAATAGAGGAGTGAGATGTCAAGGAAGAGTAAGGTGTCAAGGAGGAGTGAGTTGTCATGGAAGAGAAGAGTGAGGTGCCAAACAAAATAGGAGAGAGGTGTCAAGGAGAAACGAAATATCAAGAAAGAAGGTGTCAAGGAAAAGAAGAAAATAGGAAGAGAAATATACTAAGAAAATAAAAAGGTGTCAAGAGAAAGCATAAGATGTCAAGGAAGGGAAGAATAAGACGTCAAGGAAGAGGAAGACAGGACGAGAAGAATAAAATACAAAGAACAAGAAATATGTCGAGGAAGAGGAGATTACGGTATCAAGGATGAGAAGTATAAGATGTCAAGGAGTAAAAAAAATCACAGGTCAAAGAAAAGGAAAAGACAAGAAGATGAAAAGCAAATATCTTACGTGGAAAAAGTACTCTATGTTTCCCTCATCAGCTTGGGGGGGGGGGGGGGATGGAGGGAATAACTAGGAAATATGTTACTAAAAAAGGGAGTAAAAACGCAAGTGTCAGGGAAAAGTAAGTTGTCAAGGAAGAGACGCGTAAGTTGTCCATAAAATGCAGTGAATCTCACAGACTGCTATTGCCGCATAAAAGAGGCACAAGAGGCTGATGGATTGTGTTCGTACGATGAAGGATTTGAGGATTATTTCCTAGTAAGACAAGGATCTAGAAAATAATGAAGTCACTAACATTCTCGTGCATTTTTCATAACAATTTTCGAAGATTTATGGTGAAATATATCCTCCCTGCAGTCTCGCACGATCAGCTACTGACTCGCCTCGTAGCACAAAATTAATATTCGCTTAAGTTTTTCTCCATGATGATCCCTTTTCTTTTCCCCGCCAGACAATTCATTCCAGTGAAGATGGCAGAAAAAAAATCCTATAATCCTTTAGGTTTGATTATATTATTTGATCTTGTTGTTGCCAGACAGTTTTATCCAGTATAAGAAGGATCCGCTGTGGTGAAAGGATGAAAGTTGTAATTTCCTCGTAATATATGCATAAATTACTGGCAGATGGTGACTTTGGCACTGGCTATAAGTAATATTACATGTCCTCAGTACAACAGTAATGTCTAATTCAGTTAATAATTATTTTAGATACCAACCGAGAAACTGGAAGGCTTGGATGATGAGTGAAGTTGTAGTAAATTTACATCGTTTACTCTAATAACAATTTTCTTATCAGTTTCTAGATCATGCCCACCCCATTTAAAATAAAGATGTATAATAATAGTATCCTCCAGCTAATGATGATAAAGATGATAATGATCAAGAGGAGGAAGACGACAGCAGCATCAGCGAATACAAGAATGAGACGATCACTTCTTCCATGTTGCCTAAGAAGTCATAACGCACTCGAAACTAAGACGGACAATATAGAGGTGAATCTTGTGTCAGGGAACAGATTGATATAAGGATGGAGTGACTGAAATACTATGAAGAGGCAGATGAACAAGCGGCTGCAGAGAAAGTGTAAGGGAGAGCGATATATCCTGGATGGATGGGTCGTTTTTTAGCTTGAGCAGATAGATATAAATGAAGGTAATTTCATCCATAACACCCATATATACAGTGTAGATAGATACAATAGATGGATAGGTAGATAGATATATAGATAGACAGCTTGATAGAGATAAATAGACATATAGATATGCATGCTTATTTATTTATTTATATATAAAACCAAGTGTGGGTGTGTATGCATGTTGTGTGACCACGGTCTGCACCTGAGCGGCAATGTGGCGGAACCCTCAAGTGCCGCCCCACATTACCTGCTTGCCGCGGTCTAATAAAGGAAGATTATTTTTCATAGAAGCCCGGCAGTGACGTTAACCATAATAGTGTAGCGGGAGCACATTATATCAGCCCGTGGTGTGTCCGGGGGCTAATGTCAGGCATCGCTGCGTTTTTATGAATGTGTATTAAAATTTCTGGGCACGAAAAAAGCAGCGGAAATTGACACAGCGGCCTGACTGACAGACACTTGCACGCTATTTCCTCCCTCATCGACGTGTAATTCCAAAAATGTGCCCCCTTGTTGGAAAAAATATATTTCTCCGGACGGGTTATTAAGATAATGATTGACATCCTCGCCCTCCCCCCTCACCTCCCACACTGACTCCTCGCACCTCTGAACCAACCCAAGCGTGCACCCTCGATGTCGACAGTCTCATATTTCATCTTCCTTCTCGGCCCCTTCCTATCTCTCCATTTATCCTTCCTGCTCCTTTTTGAAACTCTTTCTTTTATCTGCGCTAACTCCGTTCCACTCTTTATCCGTTCTTCTAACACCTTCTCCCTTCCTCCCTCCTTCCCCCTCTCTCTTCCTGTTCTGGATCCTTTTTTCTCCCTCCTTGTTTTATTTTCTTCGTTCTTCTTCCTTCTCCTGAACCTTTCCCTCAATCTGTTCTTCTTGCTCTTTTCCGCTCCCTCCTTCCCATAATTAACTCCTATTCCTTCCCCCTTCCTCATTTTATCATTTTATTCTTGGTCCTCTCCCCTCCCACCTTCCATCTGTCCGTTCCCTTCCCTTTTCCTTCTCTTCCTCTGTCTGTTCTTTTAGCTTCTTTTGTCTCCCTCTCTCCATTCTAAACTCCCTCCTTCTTGCTGACTGTACGTGACGTTCTGTCTTCCCCTCCTCCAGCCCTTCATTCAGTCTTTCATCCTCCTCCTCCTTATTGCATTCCCCTCTCTCCCTCCCTTCATTTATCCTTCCTTCCCTTCATCCTTCCATCTAATCCTCCATTAATATATAGCCTTTCTCCTTTCCTCCCTCCCTCCCTCAGTGTCTCTCTTCCTTTATCCTCCTCACTCTTCCTTCCTTCAAACATCCATTCTTTTCTCTCCACCTCCCTTATTTGTGTTCATTCCAGCTCACACCATTTTTTTTTTTTTTAGCTTCCCTTGACACCTTTACAGTCACCGATATTTTTATCAACGCCAAATCAACGTCAGTGTTTGTACCTGTCATTATTTTTTTGTGCGTGTTACCTTTGCAATTTAGCCTTATTTTTTGTTGTTTCCAATTTGCCTTCAAGAAAAATGAGTCTCGTGAAGTAAAACAAAAAAATAGTCATTCTCTCGGTTTTCATTCATCCTTGAGAAACATGACTGGTAGCAACGAAAGAATGAGCGTTATCATATACATCTCTTGCCCCTAATACACAGTCATGGTCATCAGTTACAGTCATGATTTCCTTCAGTTATGTAGAGTTTTTTTTTTTTTTTAGGATACTGCTTGCTATTTAACCAAGTAGACTGTATTTTCATAAGTTTAGGTGGCTCTCATGCACCTCTTTCTTACTCCAGTATTTTTTTCTGCAAATGGTGTGTTAAAATTCAGTATATCTACGTTAAAAAAAAAATCTAGGACATACAATCGAGAACTGTGGGGTAATAAGCAAAATGATCAACTAAAGAAGAGGTGCTAAAAGGCCTCCTAGGTTCACGAGAATACTGCCCTTTGGATAATGGAATTCTTCTCAAGTGAATTAAGAAATCTAGCGTCATCCGGAATGGAATCTCAGAAGAGTTGTTGACCCGTGAAATATAGTAATGTATCGTTCACTAAATAACTTCTTTTTTGCTTTTGTTCTTGCTGGCATCAGACGATTTCATTCAGCTTGAAAGGACCTATTGGGTGGAGGGGTCAACCATTATCACCACTAACCCCTCCTGTATAATCAGTTGTATTTAACTTTTGAGACACCCCTCATAGTGAAGTAGTTAAGTTGTGTCATGGACCTGTGAAAGAGTCGAACATGGACGAAAATAAACTCTTCAATTCAGCAGCTTCCACGCACGTCATCATCTGGTGGTAACATTCGCACCGGTGCCTGCAACTCGATCAATAAACAAGCTGTGTAATGGGGCCTGACGTGCATAGCTCCTCCCTTCCCCACCCCACACACCACCCCATCCCTCACGCCAACACCCCGCATTCCCATCCATCATACCAACACACCACACCACACTCCCATCCCTCACACCAACACACCACACCACACCCCCATCCCTCACACCAATACACCGTCTCATACTACCATCCCCTTCACTACCACTCGGCACATCACCCCAACACTCCCATCCTTCACCCCACCCCTCACGCCACCGCACCGCACACCACCCCACCCCTCACACCAACACACTACACACACATCCATCCTTCACACCACCACACCAAACACTTTCAACACACACGCAGTATTGACAGTGGCCAGAGAGGGTTATAAAGAACACTGGTCGCTTATACAACTGGCTGCACACAACTTCAGCTTAATCAATGCCACCTCAGAGCTTACACACAACACTTCTCGCCTGTGCAATTGACGACATACACCTTCATATGACACATCAGTATTTTACCGTATGAGGGGAAGGGATGGGGTGGAGGGGTTTATGAATGAGCGAGTGTGAGTTGGAGAGAAGGCAATGTGATGACGGAAATCAGAGTGAAATGGAGGCGTTACTGTTTGTACCCACCGCTTCCTGGCTAAAGATAGATATTTTTAATGCAAGTTCTGTTAGCAATAAAAAAGATAGCTTTAAGGTACAATGTGCGAAAAATAAAATGCCGATAAATATGCCACTGAGACCTCACGAATGCCACTCAGGTAAACCCAGTACGCACGCGAGTATACCACACACAAGCTAGCACGCATGTATCACGGTAGACTATAGAATTTAAGGGACACAGTAAGCCCATAAAAGTACCACACATGGCTCAAACACGCTGTAAGCCATCATGACAGAAGTGCACACTTTAACACCCCAGAGGACAGTGCAGGGGCATAAATGTACTACGCACAAGCGAAAGCACATGGACCGACAGAAGCACATTTTATCACTAGGGGAGTCGACGAGGCAAAGGTACATAGATGCACAATTTAGCACCTAAGGGACACAGTACGATCATAAAAGTACTGTACATATGCAGAGTACACATGTATTACGGGAGAATAGAAGTACATTTTAGCATCTTTGGGACCCCGTAAGATGACAAGAGTTAATACAGAAGGAACACAGCAAACACACATGCACCACATACACAAAAATACCGTAAAAATTTATCAACACCAAACGCTCACAGCACAAGCACATCAGAACCACAGAGGCACATTGACACCACAAATACACCAGCATCACACACCACCTCAGTGGAACATTGGCGATACAACAACACACCAGCACCTTATACTCAACTAACACAGCAACATAAATAAATGCTACACCACCTTTGATATACCAACACCATAGATACACCAGCACCTCAAATACACCAACACATCACTTTAACACGGCGTCAGATAGCCAACACTAACACCTCAGTTACACTAACATGAGATACACCAACACCTTAGACACACCAGCACCACAATACCAACTCGGAGGACACACCAGCATGCCAGATAGATGCCACTCCAGACGCATATTGCACCAGCACCCCACAACACACTAGCAGCTCTGGACACTTGGATCTCAGAGACACAGAAGCACCTCAGAAGAAAGCCTGCACCTTAATCACACCATCACCTTAGATTCACCCCAGACACAGCACCACACATCACAGCAGGACCTACGATACACAGCAGCACCCCAGAAACACATCCCAGTCGGCCATACATCAGGCGCACATCATAACTCACCGTAAGTGCATGAGGGGCGGCCCAGCACACCGCCCCCCGACATACACACCACGCACATTACCAGCACAAATTACACCCCCTACTGATGGGGTGTACAGTATCTCTCTCTCTCTCTCTCTCTCTCTCTCTCTCTCTCTCTCTCTCTCTTTCTCATAGTGTGTGTGTGTGTGTGTGTGTGTGTGTGTTATATGTTAGTGGATGTGGAAGATGTGTTGACGCAGGTATACTGGACGTGGAGGTGTAGGATGGTGTGCTGTTGGGTGAGGGAATGGATGTTGGTTTGGTGGGTGTCGGTGGGTGTAGGCATGGGTGTTTCGTGAGAGGGGGGGGGGGTATGACAGTGTTACGAGTGTGGATATTAATGAGGTGATTTGGGAAGCCTTGGTGGGTAAGCTTGATTGGGGAGATAAATTATGAAGGAAGGATACTGGAGTGATGGATAGTATGGGGGCTCTCTACGGTGGACATCTTGCTGAGTAAACCTGACCTTAATCTTTACTACCGAGCATCATTATTTTCATTATTATTAATATGAAGATGATGATGATGATGATGATGATACTGATGAAGATGGTGATGATACTGTGGCCCATTTGGTACGACGGCCGACCCATAATGACAAGATCAAAGGATCGAGGTTCCAGAAGAATAGCCTCTGCAGTAAATGATAGCCCTTCCCCTTCATCCCTCATCGTCATCATCATCATCATCATCATTAGTACTGACATTTTTGATGATGATGATGATGATGACGATGATGATGATTTGTGGGAATGTGCAGGAGTGTAGGCATGGGTGTAATGATGTTGATAATAACTGATATGATTAGTTGGGATGATACTGAGACATAGCTATGCCAAGTGTTGGATATGATGATAGCTAGATAGACTGACTGATAGATAGACAGATTGACAGACAGACAGATTCAGTACATTTATAGTTGACTGATATAACAGAAATGACCAACAGGGGAAGATGTGGGGATACAGGTTGATGATGGTGATAATGATGATAATAATGATAAAGATGATGATGATGACTATGACGGCAACTGCAGGAAGAAGTGGCGGTGAAGATGCAAGATGTGTGAGGGGTGTGGGTAAAGGCAGGGTAGGTGAAACATGGAGAATGGAGAAACGGGGATGATCAGAGTGAAAACACCAACTATACGGTATTTTAGTGAGAATTAACTTGCTAACATCCGGAAACAAACGGACAGAATGTGTGTGTGTGTGTGTGTGTGTGTGTGTGTGTGTGTGTTTGAGAGAGGGGGAGAGAGAGAGACTACATGTGGTCTTCAGTGAACGTGAAAATCGAACAATATTTTTATTTCTTTTTCCTTCTATTTCTCTTAGCCCTTACACCCTGCTGCACAGAGTAAACTAAACTCCTTTAATACGAAAAGTTTCCTATTAGCCAAATAAAACTGCGTAGCGATAACAATAATAAAGTAAAAATAAAAAGAGAATGCATGTTACTGAAGGATGCTAATTACGAATATGTGTGTTATTTCCCGCTGATTATTGTTCTTGATTTCCAAACTGAAGTTATTATAAATGCAGATTTTCTCGTTTTATTACACAAATATCGTTATTAAAATGATGAAAAGCAGATGTTAGATATAAAAGCAATACACGTGCGTCCTAATCCAAGTGTGTGTGAGGCGGAAACAGACTACTCATTAGGTAAATAACTGCCTTCATTGGGAGCATAATTTACCTCCTGTTTGGGTTAATTATATCTCCTTGTTCTTTTATCTACTGTACTTACAAGCTTGTGTGTGTGTGTTTGTGTGTGTGTGTGTGTGTGTGTGTGTG
>JAGKTI010039108.1:0-10615 GCA_018397915.1 Birgus latro | reverse complement strand
GTAGTAGTAGTAGTAGCAGTAGCAGCAGTAGTAGTAGTAGTAGTAGTAGTAGTAGTAGTGGTAGTTGCAGTAGTAGTAGTAGAAGTGGTTGTAGTGACGTACCGACACCAGTAACAGTAACAGCAGTAGTAAGAATAATGAGAGTAATAGTAGAATAATAATAATAATAATAATAATAATAATAATAATAATAATAATAATGATGATGATGACAATAACTAGAGGCCCCCCAGTGAGAGAATCACACCAGCCGCGAGCCGACACATATCTTGCACGGCTCGGAATATCATCCTTACCTTGACCTATTCACCAATTTCGAACTCTTGATCTTTTTTTCCCCTGCTACACACCTGTAAAATTTAGTGATGATATCTTGAGCGGTTGCGAAGTGATCGTCCTAACAGACACACGCACGGACACACACAGACAAACTGAAAATAATACCAGCCTCTCTATCGCGGCTGGTGATAATTGTAGTAATGGTGGTAGTAGTAGTAGTAGTAAGAAGAAGAAGAAGAGTCGTAGCAGGGGTATAAATAATAATAATAATATTAAATAATAATAATAAAGCAGCTGTGCAGTTTCTTGTGCATTCAGACAACACATGGAAGCTGTATGCCCAGTACTGCGATATGTATACCGATTCTGTTGAAATCCATGAACTCACATTCCCCACATTTCAGATTGCATTTATTTTTCAAAGAGGGATTGACCTGTCTCCCCACCTCCAAAGAATCACTGGGGGACACGCTCCCTAAATATCTCATTACGGATGAAAGTCCATTGTACAGTATATACTAAGACATGGAAGCCATATCTGCCCTGCTAGCACTATTTTTGAGAACTCACCTGTTTAGTCTTATTCAGATCTTTCCCCATTTCTAATCATTCTTGTTTTGGGGAGAGGGTCTTCCCCCCCCCCGCCCCCAACAATCATTGGGAGATAACATTCCCTAAATACTGTAACATGTACAATGATGTACTAAGACACCAAAGTGATGTCTACCCTCCTTCTCCTATTTTGTATTCTTTATAAGTTTTGGTAGGGGCTGACCCCATAAAAATAATGGTGGAAAACGCTATACAGTGGAAGAGGTTATGAAGGAACCAGACGAACTGACAGGAGGAGTTTCGCTGAAATACATGTCGCATTCCCCTGTTTCTGATCATTTTTATTTTTGGAAAGGCGGTTGACTCCAATCATGGGGGGGGGGGAGAAGTCACGCTCCTCAAATATCGCATTTGTCCGAAAATGTCAAATCCATATCTGCCCTTCTCCCACCATTTCTTCCTTTTTTTGTTTGGTAAGACGGCTAAGCCCCCCTAAAAAAAACATGGTTCGAAAAATACTATATAGTGGAAGACTGCCGAGTAACCAGGCGAACTCATCTGGGAAGTTGCATTCAGACCCATCAAATAGCCTAGGATGAGTCAAAGCACACACACACGCGCACACACACACACACACACACACGGCTGAATCTCGAGCAACGGTATAGAGTGAGTTGCCGAAAATGATACCATCGTGCATCGCAGGAATAATAATAATAATAATAATAATACGTAATAATAGTAATAATAATGATAATAATGATAATAATAACAATCCCCTATTATCCTCTCACGCCAATCATGTACTCCATATTTTGTTTTGCAGAGTTCAGCGCCAGACAGTATCATACAGTGTAAGAAGGATCTGTGCCAGTGAAGGGGTTAGTGAAGGTTGGATCTAACCCTACGTGTTTGAAAAGATGCCCCGAAGCTGAATATAATCATCTCAAGGTGATCTGTAACTAGTGCGCCGCTATACTCTCTTTAAACCTGATCTAAAATTGCCATCTTTCTATATTGAATTCTTGAACTGTAACAACACTTGATTATTGCTAGTCACGAAGAAATGCTGTTGAAAGGACATAGAACCATGGCATTATCATATTCAGCCACTGGACTACGAGACTCTGGCCGCAAAATGAAAATCTAAGCCAAATTAAGGTAAAACGAGTATAGAAAATCAACTGAGGATATCTTACGTTCTTCAGGGATGGCTTCGTCTGCTGGTATGGGCGTGGGTGTGGCAGTGGGAATTAGAAAGTGAATAAATGACATTAACAACCCTGAATAAGCCGTTTACGCAACACACGAGAAAGCGGCCAGCGGTGAGGAGGAGGAGCGCTATTTCACTGTGCTGGGTGAGATCTCAGGTGTTGCGAAGACTCAGCGTTATCAATGTATACTTGCATCATTATTTAATTTCCTACTCCCACTGCCAAAACTACGCCAACACCAGCAGACTGACACGTCCCTGCAACACGTACGATACTGCTAGGTGAGTTTCTAGTGGAGTACTGTTTACGGGTTTCCGTGTATTCGGGCCACCCTGTATATAACACCATAGGACTGAAGACATTAAAGGAAGTACACAGCTAAAAATCACCAAGCAAATGCACCTTAATTTTGCACCGCCGTGAATTGTACAACTGGAAAAATTATTCCAACACATGTTAAACGTTCCTTAGGGTCAGTACAAAGTCAGGTTACACAGAGCAATATTGTGTAATGAAAACAGTACGACAATACACACACAAAAAAAGTATTCTGTTCAAGGTAATGCCACACGATTTTGCTAAACTGGGTGAGTCATAGGAGCTCAAGTGTTAAATTTTCAGAGAACATTTCATAGTGTCAAGTATGCATCAAACTGTATTTCCTTATGTAACCTGACCTTTGATTTACCCCCTATTCAGAACATGCAGCAGCTTCAGAACTACTTAGACCCTTTTCAGCAATATGTGGAAAAGTCACTGTTCGGAAGGCGCAACAATTTCGACCCGACTTGGATCCTCATCATCTTTACATGGAGACGTTTTTATACAGAAAATGCAGCACTTTGGGCCAGACTTGGATCCAATTCAGGTTAGTATAAAAACGTTGTTACACAGAATATGCAACAACATAGGCTCGACGCTGACCCTCATTTCAACTTTTTATGGAAACGTTTTTATACAGAAAATGCAACAACTTAAGCCCGACTTGGATCCTCTGCAACTTTAGATAGAAACACTGTTATGCAGATGATGGAACAGATTAGACCCAACTAGGTTATGGAAAAGCTGTTATTCACAACATGCAATACTTTCAGCCCGACTTGGACCCTCATCCGCTTTAAACAGATTCATAGCCAGGTAGATTGACTGATAGACAGATAGATAGATAGATAGACTGATTTAATGACCGACAGATATAATTATACAGGTATATAGATAGATAATTAGATACTTATAGGAAAAACATGCTACACAGATGATGCAACAGTTTCGGCTTGGACCCCTTCAGCTTTAAATGGAAAAGTTGTTATTCATATGGTGCAACACTTTCAGCCTGACTTGGATCCTCTTCAATTTTATCAGTGTCGGTGTATTGAGGGATGTTCTTTGCAGGGATGGCACCTACGGGCCCATAAGCCTTAACAAATATAATCATTCGTAACTCCAAAACACAAAGGTACCAACTGTTTTTAAGCATCAAGCCTTAATCACCATGCTTCCCTATGCCTAAAACATCTAAAGTATCTAAAAAATAACGCTAACGCTATCTATCTATCTATACCCAGACGCCTTAATCCCGTAAGGGGTGGCCACAAACAAATCGCTCCC
Source organism: Birgus latro (assembly GCA_018397915.1). Classification (NCBI taxonomy): domain Eukaryota; kingdom Metazoa; phylum Arthropoda; class Malacostraca; order Decapoda; family Coenobitidae; genus Birgus; species Birgus latro. Next base: position 6,962 of record JAGKTI010039108.1, on the reverse strand, counting down.
ATGTCGCCCTGTCCCCCGCCATTTCACCGCCCTGCTCCCGGCTCACACCCACCTCTCTCATATACCTCTCCACTCCATCCCTACCTCTCATCCTTGGCTAACGCTAACACGCTAAAGCCTAATAAACAAATACCTCGATTTCTCCATATTCATCATCTTTCTTAGATCCCTCTTACTCTAACATGGTGAAACCGATTGCCCCCCCCCTTTATTTTTTTTCGGAAGGGTTTACCGTTAACTGAAATGAAATACTAGTTCTACTGAAAACTGGAGAGTTTATGGTGCGGTATTAACACTCTCAGGCTCCTATGCTCCCCTCAGCTGTATTTTTATCGTCAGTAATAAACGATACTTATTTTTTTTAACTCTTAAAACGGCTACCTTTCCATCTGAATGCTGAATTAGAACAACAGATTAACAATAAATTATGATGCAAGTCACGAAGAGGTGTTACAGAGAGGATAAGCGCTCGCTCCTGCCGACGACACTCAGGCTTTGCCGTCGATTGTAACTCCTAAATATTTATCATGTATTTTCGCACGGTAAGATAATGAAGGTGAGGCGTCATAAAACCATTACTGTTTTCTTCCAGATATGGTATGAGCGATACACATGAGGTGGTTGAAACTGACCTACCTGTTCGTCGGTTTGCGATTCAGCTTCTGCTCAGTATAATACTTCCGGTGTGTGCGTTTCGCCTTCGTCGATAACACCATTATTATCCCAAAAGTTATAAGAAACTTTTTATTCTTAAGTAGTTAAGCAATAACAAAGAAGGATGGCTTCCAATTTCCAGTCTGATATTGGGAACTTTCTTTGGCCAGTGTAGTCGAGAGGTTCAGAGATGCCACAGCAACCGGTAGCTTTGTTCATTCGTTCATCTCGATACGAAAATTTCAATTAACGCGCATTGCTAGCTCAAGGATTAGTGTTAAAGATAGAGCTGGGATGAACAATACAACCTGCCACGCTGTCCCCAAGACACGCACTGCCGCCAAACTTGACATGGACCTGCTCTGCCTTACCGTGCATGTCCTAGCGAAATTTCGGCTTACTCCACCCAGCGGTATGACCTGTAGAGGGTTCCCAATATGTCTGGCAAAAAATCGGGTACAAAAATGAGCATGACTCGCGCGCAGCTGACCGAAGTGTTATAATTTGCAACACCGCTGTCAGCTCGTCGTTCTGCTTCTTTTGATGTATGGCACGTCGAAATAGGAGGGGGTCAAATATGGACAGAGACACACAGACAACGCTTATTTGTATAGTATCATTCATGCAGAACCGCATCATTGTCTTTTTCTGTCACTGAACTACGTGAAACACGCTGGCGAAAGACAAACGTCTGAGCCAGGTTAATAAGGTGAGGGAAATGTACCAGAACTGTCCCGACCATGAGAAAGTTAATGGTACCGGTTTTAACCCCCTCAGCCTCCTATGCTCCCTCTCAGCTGTTATAAAATCATACAGCATTAGTTATCGGTGAAATTCTAGAGTTTTCCCGATGACAAGAGGGTTAATTACATCTTTATAAACTCACGTTTTCTCGAGTGATTCTTGTCTTACTTAAATCCTCTGATAACAAATGAAACAGAATTTGACGTTCAGCAGATGGAAATATTTAAATCCCCTCCAGAACACACACACACACACACACACACACACACAGAAATCCCCCCAGAGCACACACACACACAAACACATACATCAGTTACCAACCACAGCAACCAACACCTCACCTCTCATTTTTGCACCAAGTACACTTCAGTGCGACCAGGAGCACTAAGATGGCTGTGACCTGCCTCGGTGCCAACATTGTCGCGACTGGCCACACCAAGAGATACCGCCTTCCTCTCACCTCCTCTACGCTAAGTTGTAACTTCTCCCCACGTACAACGGCCATGTGGGAGATGATGGCTGAGTCCACTGGACGCTGGTTCGAATCCCCTCTGGACATGGAACAGTTTAGAGGATCTGAATTTCGTTAAAACAGACTTTACTGACCTACCAAAAACCCGCAGAAACGTAAAAAACATCCCCGTTCATATCAATACACCGGGTATGTTACAGACAGCCCTAACATGAATTCAGTATGGACGGTGGGTGTTCGCGCCAAAGTGATGACATGTGAATGTGTGTGTGCGTAGGAGGACTGTTGGGCCTTTGGGAACGGGCTATTAAGCCTATTCCTAGAGCTGGAAGGATTAATGAAAAAACTATGCCCATATCCTGACTGACTTAGGTTGCGATTCTCCCGACTATTCTATGTTTAAACTGGCCCAGATTTTGTCCTTTTGCAGCTTATTTTACGTAGCTCAGTGATTGAAGAAATAATACTACAGCTTTACATTTTCAATAGCACTTCTTCGTGACTAGTATCATATTCGAGTGTTAACATATTGCTACAACTCAACAGTGAAGACAGAGAGATGGAAATTTTAGGTCAAGTTAGTGTAAAAATAATAGTTGTAAAACGTTTCTCACCTCCCTCTCTATCCCCCAAAAGAAGGACGGTGAACTGCACAAGGAAGAGAACTTCAGCCTTCAGTCCACTGGGTTCACGTTCAGATAAGCCGGGGATACAACAATAGCAACACTAATTTGGAATAAAACTGTCATCCCTCGATCTTGAATCCTCAGTTATAACAATATATTAATACTATAATAATACTAATCACGAGGAAGTGTTTTGGAAGGGATGTGGAGCAGCAGCAGTATCTTATTCTGCCGTGGAGATACGTGAAACAAGTGGCAAAACGACTAGAAATCTGGGTCAGGTTAAGGTGAACGAACTATAGCACTTATTTCTTGGCGATTTCTCTTTTATTAATATTACCCCTCAGTATTTTCTTTCGTGCTACTTAATATCTCTTTAACAACAACACCAAGAACGCAGACTGAGAAATACCCTGCAATATTACAACAACGTGCCATGGGTAAATAAACTAGACTGCAAAAATACCATGCAATATTATACCAACGTGCCATATGGGAAAATAAACAACACAGACGGCAGAAATACCATGTAATTATCGACGTGCCATGTAAGTAAACAAACTGGTGTGTAGGAGGTATTATGAAGCCTTCTTAGCCCACGGCAGTAAGATCTTTTCTTTAACACCACCCAACCACCACCATCACCACCTTCATACCACCACAAGGAAGACATCATCACGTCCCCCATCACCACCTAAACACTGCCATCACACAGACACTGCTATCGTCACCACCCAGAATCTACCTTTCTGTCTCTCTGTTGGTAGACACGTAAATCTCCATAAGGGGTGACCACAACAAATTCGCCTCCATGTCATCCTATCCCCAGCCATTTCTCTGCCCTCCCTCCAGCTCACAACCCCCTCTCTCATATACCTCTCCACCTCATCCTCGGCCTCGCCTTCCTCCTCCCCCCCCCCACCTCACTCACATACACTCTCCTCTTTAATATCTTGCTCTCCATCCTCTCCACATGGTTCAACCACTTCAATGTATTTCTCCTAATGCTTTCTATCACATCCACATACACACCACAAAGCTCTTTCACTTCCTCGTTTGTCAGTCTGTTTCTTCATGTAACTCCTCATGCTTCTCTCAAATAACTCATTTCCACTGCTCTCACTATTGACATGTGTCCTTCCAACAAGATCCAAGCTTCACCTCCATTTGTTAGAGTTGGTATCACAATATTATCATGCAAAGACTTTTTTACGTCTATGCTCACTTCTGTTTCTTATCACTGCTTTCAAAGAACCAGCAGCCTTTCTTCCCTGTTGTACCCTTTCAAGCACTTCACCTTCCAAATTTCCATCCTTACTCATCACATTACCCAAGTACTTAAATGCACTCACATTTTCCATTTTCTCATCATCCAACCTCACTCTGAATTCAGTGAATTTTCTCTCGATGACCATAACTTTACTCTTCCCTACATTCACTTTCAGATTCCGTTTCTTTACACACTCTCCCAAACTCCCTCACCAAGCCTTGCAGTTCCCCTTCGTGATCACGTAACAATTCAGTATCATCTGCAGACAACAGAACAGGTTTTTAAACGCTGCCCTCTCGCACTGGGACCACGCCAACATCCACTGCTCTACATTGTAACTCTTTTATAACCCCATCCAAATACAGTTTGAACAGCCATGTAGACACGACACATCCCTGATTCAATCCAACATTCAGGCAGAAAAATTCACTCAGTTCACTATCCACACGCACTGCAGCCTTAGCACCCTCATACATACTCCTCACGGCATTCAACAGCTTCCCATTTACTCCATAATATATTTTTAATATTTTCCACATTCCTTGTCTATCCACTCTGCCACATGCTTTCTGCAAATCCATGAAGGCCGCATTCAACTTTTTTCTCTTCTGTGGGAACTTTTCCACTAATGACCTAAAAATGAATATCTGATTTACACAACCTCTTCCCTTCCTAAAATCTCCATGTTCTTTAACTATTTCCTCCGTTATTTCCCAAACTCTGTCATTAAGTATTCTACCATATACTTTCCCTTTTACACTAAGAAGACAGTGCCCATGCGATTACCACACACTTCTTTTTCCTCTTTTCCTTTGTGCAGGGGAATAATTATACCTGACTTCCAATCCTCCGGGACTCTACCTTCCTCCCAGGCCAATCTGCACATCTTCCATATCCATTCTACTACTACCTCTCCCACACGCTAAAGCATTTCACCACACACTCCATATTATTCCCGGGGCTTTCCCCATTTTGATTATCATCATTGCTTCCAGTACTTCCTTTCTACCGTTCCCTTCCTCTCTTCTCACCTCTCTTCCTCTCCCAGCCATTTCCCAGCCACTTACGTTACTTTCATTGGCTATGCTTAACAATTCCTTAAAGTGTTCTCTCCATATGCTCACTTCTTCTCTCTTCTCCACTATCAATCTATCATTTTTATCGTTCACTCCCCCAAGAACTTCTTTATTACCCTATTTAACTCTCTTTACCTCCTTCCACAACATTTTCTTACATTCCCTCCACTTTACACTCAAATTCCTTCCAAATTCCTTATCCACTCTCTTCTTACTCTCTATTACTAATCTTTTCACCTCTCTCTTCCTCTCTACCTATAATTCTCTCTTCTGTCTCTCCACTTCCTCTATGCCTCTGCTTCCTAGCCACTCACTACATGCTTTTTTTCCTTTGCACCACAGCGTCTGTCATCTTTTCCTTCCACCATGCAGCCTTCTTACGTCTGTAATCTTCATTCTCTGTACTAGCTCGATCCAAGTACTGCTGGCATCTCTGAAAAACTTAAGTCACCATGGCTGCTAGCATGTTCTTAGCATCGTCCACATATTAGTGCTGCTTAGATTCATATATTGTTTGATATGGCATCAGCGAGTGTCTCAGATACAAAAAGAAATATGGAGACCCCTAATTGGCCTACTGAATCCTTAGTTATTGGCCATGCAAGCCAAATATAGTATACACCATACCTTTTCAATTCCTTACGTCCTTCCTTTATACAAAAGGGCCCAAAGAAATCAGCAATGGAATATGTAAAAGGAGCAGTTGGTTCTAATCTGTCTATAGGAAGATCTGCCATCTTTTATTCCTGTGTACTTCCTCTAACTTTTCTACAAATGGTACACCTGGAAATGTGCTTGGTTACTGGAGAAGACCCTCCAATCTCATTTAGTGTAATATCCCTACCTTGATGCTGTACCTTTTTATGAACGTAACAAATCAACAAATCAATTATGTGAGATTTCTTTGACAATATGGCTGGGTGCTTTCTGTGTTTGTGCATATTTGCTCTTCTGATCCTTCCACCCATTCTGATCATCCCATCTTCATCTATGAATGGATCAAGCTTATACATTTGACGATTTCTTTAAGACATTTTTCTTGTTTCTTCCAAAACCACAAATCAACTTCTCCTTGTTAACCTTGTTCTTCAATGCTCTATTTTCTTCTGGGAATGCTTGTGCTTGAAGTTGTTTTAGTTTCTCATTTTCAGCTTATTTCAGTTCTGTTGCAGTCAGAAATATACTCAGACTTGACAGAAATTAAGTCTGAGGCATACTGCAGTAACCCTGGTAGCATGATTCCGATCTGAGAAATGATTTAGTCTGTCTAGGAATGACGATGGCGCTTGAACTGCTGAGACATAATACAATTTTCTTTACTTCAGTGTCATCTTCTGCAATAAAGAGGTCTTCTGTTGATACTTGAATTGTGTCAAGCGGTTGCCAAAGAACGTCTGGTCCATTCCACCACTTAGAATGCCTCGTGATGCATAGTCATCTGGATTTTTTTCTGCTTCAACATACTTCCAATGTGCTGGAGATGTTTGATCTCTTATTTGCTGAACTCTGTTTGCTACATTCACGTGGAATTTCTTAGCATCACTACAGATATAGCCTAGTACTACTTTGCTATCAGTCCAGAATACTTCTTTGACATCTTAGTAATTCAGCTGTCCTCTCAGAATTGTGTGAAATCTCACTGACACAACTGCTGCTGCAAGCCCTAACCTTGGAATAGTCCTGGCTCTAAGGGGTGCTGCTCGTGATTTTACCATTACAAGTGCACAATGCATCTGACCTTTGCCATTAATCAGCCTAATGCAAGAGCCTTCATGACTAGCATCTGAAAAGTAATGAAACTCAACTGCTTTAATTTCTCCAAATGCTCAAGTTTATAACATCTTTGTACTTACACTTTTTGCAACAAGAGTGACTCATTTCCCCACTGTTCCCACATAGACTTTATGTTTTCTGATACAGTACCATCCAAACTTACTCCATCTTTACATAAGTCTTGGAGTATTCTTTTCCCATTTAGAATGAAAGGAGATACTAAACCAATGGGATCAAATATAGAGCTTACAGTTGATAAAATACCTCTTCTTATTAGGGGCATATTACTTATTATGATTCTTGTCAGGGGAAAATGAGACTTTGCTCTGGCGAGGTCGCCAGATGTC
>JAGKTI010039107.1:0-10615 GCA_018397915.1 Birgus latro | reverse complement strand
AGAGATGCAACAACTCAGTACCTTTTACAAAAATAAATATTTCAATTCAAATTCAACTTCCTCAAATTCATTGTCCGTTTGGGTGAAGCACAGATACATAATCGTTTCATGTGTTTGTATAGTACAATGACAATGCAAAACAGCGTTTATGAGAATTGGAATATAAGGTACAATTGTTTTTTTTGTAAATATGATACTTCAGGTATGAAACTGAAACCAACCAATCACGTGGCAGGAGTGCACAAGTGCCCCATTCACGAAAGTGGATCATCAGCTGGAAAAAAAATAGAGTATAGTAGCATGGTGATGCTCCCAGCGCAACTCACACCCCATGAGTGACGAGAAGATATTGGTGGTAGAACTATCTGATCAGTAAGTGGTGTGGCTTGCACGCTACAGTTCGGCTCCAAGAAGTGGCCAGAGGGTTTTTGTATCATGTAAAACACTACCAGGGGTGCAGGTGGGTCTCCTACCTTTGAATGTTTTTCACCATGATAGGCAGTTCTAGGGCCCATGCGCCTCAGATATCATAAGACTGGCTGGTACCGTTTTACGTTGCTATAAACTAGTTCTCTGTTTTAATCCTCTCTGCTTTAACACTCTACTTGTTCGTTTCTACTCAAAAAGATAGAAGAATGAGCTCGCGGGAAAAAAATCTTTGAGTGCATCATTAATATTTTATTTTGGTAGTGCTTGACTTTATTCAGTTTAGGAGGGAACCTTAACATTGAGGAGGTAACTAAATGCTGTCTCCTAAACCTTCCATTGGAAATTCTCCTCTGAGCTAAAGAAAATCTGGAAACAGGAAAACAAAACAAAAGGAGCAATCAGAGTGCAAGACCCATGTCCTACAACTGGTCTATAGGTTCTGTATTGACTGTGCGTTGTGATTTGGACGATACCCTGTTTGCTTTCAAAATCGTACCATTTCATTCTTGCCTGACCCTTGACACTCCCACCTATTTTTATTCAATTAGGTTAACTTTTTAAGCTGACCTTGCTCTGTGACCCAGAATTTTGGCCTTTCTCTGTGACCTTGGGTTTTTACTGATTATTCTCTAAATCAGATCGCTTTACTGTGGCCTTTCCTTGAACCCATCTACAAGATTTGGGTTAAATTGGTTAAAAAATGTTTGTAAGCTGATTTTGTCAAGTGACCTTGACTCTGTTCTCAAAAACCAAAGGCCAACCCCTTCCACCAAATATAGTCGATTTCACACAAATTTCAGGGTCGAATTCTGATTTTTTTTTGGGGGGGGAGCAATAGATCAAAGGTCAAGGTCACAGGGCTAGATCAGGGCTTGACCTAGCAAGATGGTCTTTAGCAGTTTTTATTCAGCTAAGATCAAACTTGGTGAAGGGGATGAGCAAGAACGAAGGAATTCGATTTTCACAACAATCCACCAGAGGCCAAGATCACAGGACAAGATCAGAATTCGACCCTAATATTTGTGTTGGTTGTGTATTGGTTCTGAGACGCCCAAAAAAGACTGGGGCATGACTTGATTCGTGCAAGGACTTCTGCATCATTGTTATGTTTATCTGAAAGCACACTTCCAAGGTGGGTAAAATTCTCCACCTGTTTTACATTTTCGCCATCTGTCTGAAGTGAAAGAGGCTCTGCTACGCTGTTTTTCTAAGATATTATTTCTGTTTTACTGACAATTATTCGGAGACCCATTGCACGGTATATGTTGGAAATGATGGTGAGAGACTGTTGTAGGGCTTCTGGGGTATGTGCAAGGGCAGCACAGTCATCAGCATATAGCTGCTGTAGGAAATGAGGTATTTCGGTTTTCGATTGTTCTTGAAAACGTCTGAGATTAAGCTACCGTCTTGACGGAGCTGGATTTTGTTTCCATCATCAGATTTCTTTTGCTGGTGACTTTAAAGGGTGAGTGTAGCGAGATAGATGTTGAAATACAGGAGCCACATCCTTGCTTTACGCCCACATCCACATTGAAAGGTTCGGATTTGCTCCCACCTACGAACACACAAACATTCATGATGTCATGCAGACCCTTCAGGATGGCAAGAAATTTGTTTGGAACTCCAAATTTTTGAAAAGGCATTCCATAAAAGTTCTCTGTTGACAGTGTCAGTGCTTTTACAAGATCAATGAATTCATTATACAAGTCACGGCTCTGCTCGAGGCATTTCTCTTGTATCTGTCGGGCAACAAATATCATACCACAGACACTTCGTCCCTTCCGAAATCCACATTGTGTGTCAAGGAGTGTTAACCCAGTCAAATGTTTTGTCAGTCTGGATAACGTTATTCTGGCTAGTACTTTACTAGCAATCACAAGGGGGGAGATGCCTCTGCTTTTGTCACAATTTGAGCGGTCCCCCTTCTTCTTGTAGATGGTTAAATATCAGAGATAAGCCTTTCAAATGGAGTATGTGCTTGGTTCCAGAAAGTCAGTATGAGATTATGGAGCCGCTGGTGAAGTAACTAGCCACTCTCTTTGATCAGTTCAGATGTTATGTCATCAGGGCCAGGACTTTTGTTACTGTCTGGAGATTGCATGGCTTGAACAGTTCCTGCAAGTGTAGGTGGAACATCAAGATCTGCCTCTTGAAGGGTATTTGGGGTGTTATCAGGGATATCATGCTCCACCAGGTTTCTTCGATTCAGTCAGGTGTTGAAGTGTTGTTCCCATCTTCCTAGGATTGCTTGCTTTCCTTCTGCTGATCGAACAGGATTAATGTTATGTTTGGTTGGCCCATAGATGGTTTTAATGGACTTGTAGAACCCATGATGGTCGTTAATATCAGCTAGTATTTGCAGCTCTTTTGCTTGCCCAGTCCACCATAATTTTGTATTCCATGCCATTCAGTTTTTTCTGGGTTTCATTTCTGAGATTCTGGAATTCAGTTTTTAGGGTTAAGTAGCTAGGATGAGCCAACCAGTTTTTATATGTTCTATTCTTCACTGCAAGAAGGTCATATACGCCCTCAGCATTTTCATCAAACCAGTCGTTATGGCGGCGAATGGTGAAGCCTAGTGTTTCTTCTGCAGTGCTTTGGAGCAGCGTCATAATGTTTGGCAACTCTGAGTCTAGGTTTGTTGTTGGTGGACACTGAGAGAGCTTGTCTGTAATAGTGCTGCGGAAGGTGTTACACGTTGCTACATCCATTAAGCTACTACAGGTTAGTGTCTTGTTGGGTGGTCTGCGGTGTACTGTATTTGTGGGCGTATTACTAACTGCTGTTTGGTTGTTATGCTTTGTGGAGCACTCAGCACCTCTCATAGTTCGGTTTATAAGAACTTCTCTTCGATCTTGCTGCCTTACAATGTCAGTCAATCAGGCGCCCATGTCTTGATCTTGGGTGCATCCATGAGGTCTTATGTTTACTCTTGAATTGAAAGATTGTGTTGGTGATGACCAAACTTTATTATGAGAATAAGGAAAGCAGTGTAAGGCCATTGCTGTTCATGTTACCAACACCAGAGCAGCCTATAATGCTTTAAAGAGGTGATTATCTTTTCCTACTCTGGCATTAAATCTCCAAGCAGGATCAGTTTGTCATTAGGTGGTACTGAACGAATGGTTGTATCCAAAGAGTCATAAAAGGAATCTTTGACGGTGTTCTCAGAATCATGCGTTGGGTCATAGGCACTGATGAGTGTTGCATATTTGCCTTTTGAGTTGTATGTGCCAGGACATGAGCCTCTCTGATATACCCAAAGGTGTTTTTTGGATATTCTATAGAAGGTTGCTTCGATTTGCAAAGCTACTACCATGGTTTCTTCTTCCACTGTGTGGGTATCCCCTCCTGAAAAAGGTATACCCATCTCTCGGATCTACAAGGTTGCCCTCTCCTGAGAGGCTTGTCTCAGACAAGGTAGCAATGTCAGTTTTATATCTTTTCAGTTCATGAGACATAAGGGCAGTTCTACGGCATGGTCTTGTGTCGTGGTCAGTATCGAGCAAGGTTCGTATATTTCAGGTAGCAAGAGTCAGAGGGATTCTTTTGGTTTTTTGACCGCATTATGAGATGCCCTGACAGACGCAATTATCTGCCCAAGTGGTGCAGAGCAGGAAAGGTTTAGTTACCTTTTCTAAACCCCTCCTCATCAGGGGTTAGCAGTTGGGCATCCGTTTCCGGCTGCTTAGTCCCACTGGATGCTGCCGAAGGCATGATCTGCTCCTATGCCATCATGCCAGCGACCACTGGGCCTATGAGGAGGATTCGAGCTAGCAATTTCGAGCCACATCCTTGACCTGTCACTGTCACTCTGGCCTGTCTCCATAAGTCTTGTTTTGGTGAAAGATGAGATGGGAGGTGAGTATAGCAGTGGGGCTGCACAATGAATGGATTTGGTGTGATGGTGAGGGTGCGAAGTCCTTACCACCACGTGACTTGGCTCTTCCCAGCTGTGATAGACATGAAGATTCACGACAACTAGAGTTGCAGGAGTCTGCCAGGAGCTCTGGTAGTCAAGCCTCGTCTTCCATGGGACTCCACTCATGGATTTTTCGTTCAGGGTTTACTCCTGTAGCCTTGACCCAACTAAAGGCAATCTACAAGGCAATGGACCTGGGAACCCTTAGTCTGACCCTTCACTGACGGCCCCTCCAGCGTGGTTAACCCTGTCTTCCTGCTTAGTCCGGGGGGAGTTTCTTTCCGCTGGTACGGCCCACCAGATTTCCAGGGCATGCAAGCCTCCCACCATGACAAGGTGGTTCCCGTGGAGAAGGACACACACACACACACACACACTACACACACAATTTACAGGTCTGATCACAGAACATGCATGACTTTCCATATATGGTAACCTGTGTTATGCACAGGTTATGAAACGAGAATTATCAAGGTCAAAGGCTACAAAGAACTGCTAAGATGCTCTAAGATTACAGCATGTCAGTATATCGGGGTGTAAGTGAATGCCAAGTGGTGTGGTAATGAAGCCAAAGTAAAACAGCCATGAAAAATCATTAATTTTGCCATTTATATTCGGTCGACATGTCATGTTATGTATTATACTAAAATTTTATTACATACGAGGAAATGTATCTGTGAACAATCAACCATTGCTTCTTCTGAGCTTTAATTGTTGCCAATGTGTTCGTGCTTGAGGCTCCTGGATTGTCTCATATGATGCGACTCAAGTTTCGTAGACCTGTCTGGAACCTTTGTTCATTTTTAAGTCAAACATCATCATACCCATCATTCGAATGTCTTTTTTGGTCGGTATAACTGACTTGTCTGTGACATCGGAAGCTTTCCTTCATCAGTCATTCCTTGTTTCTAGTTCATACCATAATACAAAGTTTTCTGTTAAGGCAACTCATACAATATGCCCTGATTTTCGAGTAGGCATGATCCACGCTTTGAACCTCAAGTTCGTCTTTTTCCTTATCATCCTCTCCAGCATTCACTTTCCTTGACCCCTCATGTCTCCTGTCCCTCCACCCGCCTACAGCTCTCCTACCCCTCTATGAAATGCCGTGCAGAAAGGAACAACCCTGATGCACAGACTATAGAGGTGGTTGAAACATTAGCTTTGTCTGGGGCTGAACACTGCTTCTAACAAGATGATTTTAACACTGAGTGCACCAGGAAACTATATGTTATGAAAATGGGGAAAATGATGTTTATTGGGCAAGTGTGTATAGCATTGTGTGGTTGGACAGGGCGAAATGGAGAGAGAGAGAGAGGGGGGGAGGGGCGTGACGTCATCACTTGGTACCAGACCCACTTCCCTCTCACTACCTGTATGCAATAAAACTACCCTCGTATTCCCTGTGTGTCGTAAAAGGCGAGCAAAAAGGAGGGTGTAGTAGGTGTTGAGTAACCCACTGCCCTTTAGGTAGGGTTTCCCACTTACTTTAATTCTGGCAACGCCGACTCTGCCAGCTCAGAAACTATTAATTTCGATTCTGCCAGCGCCGAATCCATCAACGCCCAATCTATCACTGCCGACTAAATCATCACTGACTCCTTCACCGCCGACTTTACCAACGATCAATGTACTGTACCTTCACGTCTTCAATTTCCTATAATCATTCCCCCGCCTACCCCAGTATCATATTGCCATTTTGTGTTAGTTCTTTAATATTCCAATCTTCCTTCTTGTACGTGCACATACCTCTGACGTTTTTGTAGACCTTGGACACTGAGCGTGTATGGGTTGTTAAATTAAGGCTGTGTAAGCTGCCAAATAGGTCGCTTCACCACCGTCAGGTTGACTCTGTCTGGCCAGTGTTCGGGTTCAGGCCGGTTTCAGCGTGTATGGCCACGTGAGACCAAGAGTTCAGTTCAGCATTCGGCAATGTCAACATGTCAGCCACAATGTACATAGGAAGTTATGAAAAAAAAAAATCCTTGCTAATGGAAGGTTATATTAGGTTTGGTGTATGTAGCATTTATAAATAAGGTGACGTAACATAAGCATTACTCGTACCTTCACAGTTCCTTCTGCGTTAAATGTACTAATTGGTATCAAATTTTCGTCTTTTAATAGCAGTCCTTTGTGAGTTATGTTTATTCTTCCCGTACCAGTCGACTTTTTGATTACTTATGTCAGCTTACAATCCTTTTCATTTGTTACTACATATTTGCCTTCGGTTTCTCTCCTTTTTCACACTCCTGATCGAGACAACCCTACTCGTCTATTCCAGCTGCTACCAGGCGATTTTATTAACCTGAGGGTGAGCGCAGGAGCCCGAGGATTAATATTGGTACCATCAACCCTCTCATGGTCCGGACAACTCTAGTACTTGCATTTACGACGGCTACAATTTCCAGTACATTATGTCAGGTTCCTCTGTTGTATAAACTCAGTTACTACCATTCGCATCCGCCCGTGCCTCACTAGGACTGACCTGTGACCTTCAGGCAACACTGAAAATGTGGACGGCATCAGGTCGCTTGAATAAGGCCTGTACTGGCGTCCGGACATACCGGCCTGAGGGTGTTTGAGGGCCTTTAAGTGCCCAAAGTCCTTTTAAACTCTTCGGTCCCCAAACTTTTTTTTCACTAAGCTTAGGGATTAGTTCCATTAGTTAAACGATTCATGAAGGATATATCCAACTCTTCCCATTCGAACGGTCAACCCGAAAGTTTAAAAAATTGTCTAGAGATTACAAGAATAAAGGTTTCTCATTTAAGGGGTTAAGAGCATGTCTGGATGCATGCAAACGTGCTCCTGCAACTATAGCAAGACAGTGGATGTGATGGGCAGAGCGTCATACTCAAGCTGGAGGGGGGGGAAAAAAAAGTCACAACCTTCATTTTTTTTTTTTTTTTTACCATTTCCAGCAATACTTTCACTTTCGTTAAGTCCTTATATCCCAAAACATCCGGCAGAGGAAGAGTGACAAAAGACTGGTGAAATTTGGTTGCGATTTCGGGTGACATTTTTGGTGCCTAGGGCCTTTATTTGCATGATGCTTTGAATCGTCTGGGAAAAGTAAGAATAAAATATAACTTAGGTCATCGAATTCCAGGGGTTTACTTACAGCCCGTCCCAGACCAGACAGTAAGGAACCTCATGCGTTTTCATCTACGCATATCTTTTACTTCACTGACTTTATTTTCTTCTTTATTCAGTGTTTTATTCATGTCACTTATTCCATTTTACTCGGCTGGAGATGGGTAGTTACCATCGTCCATAGTAAATGCTACCATAAAAAAGTACTGTAACCAAAACGCCGGAATCTGGCCACACGTTTTAGTAACACCCTCTGGCGATGAACTCAGTCACAATTACAGTGTCGTTCCGGAACAGTCACGTTGTACAAAAAACTAATCTACACGTATACACTCTTCTGCCTTCGCCAGTGACCTGTTGGAAAGTGATGGTGGAGCCTCAGAAAAAGATATTGACACTGTAATAGCCTGGGATGGTTATTGACTCACTCTTCCTTCCTCGCTACCGCCCTGCCCACGCCCCTCCACACACCCGCCAGGTTAATTGGTTTTCTGAGAAGTATTTTACCTTAATCCCCTTCTCTGCGGTAACGTTTTTTTTCTCCTTCTTTTTGCCAACCTAGGCCATTAGCACAAATGCAATAGATGATTGGGAGACAAGGGTAGGAGGAAATAGTCCACACAAAAGGGGTAGAAAGGATGCAGGAGGATGAAAAAAAAAAAAAAAAAGCAGAATATAAGCGAAAAATAGAGGAGCGATTGGGTAAATATTATTTGCAGCAGATGGGGGATGAGGAAAGTGTGTGCAAGATATACACAGATGAAATCTGTGCAGCACGTGAGGTGGTGTGTGGGATGAAGAGAAAAAAGGGGGTGCATGGAACAAAATCGTGGAATGATGAGGTCAGACAAGCTGTGGTGCAAAGGAAAAGGCATGTAGTGAATGGATGTCATGCAGAGAAATGGATGAAGCTGAGAGACGGAATAGAAAGTTATCTATAGAGATGAAAAAAGAGGTGACAATAGTCGCAAGAGATGACAGGAGTGGATGAGGAGTTTGGAAGGAATTTGATTGTAAAGTGAAGATGTTTCTGAAAGGAGGTTAAAAGAGTGAGACAGGTTGATAAAGAAGGTAGTAGGAGCGTGAAAGATAAAAACGGCAAATTGCTGGTGGAGAAGGGAGGAAAAGTGGGCAGATGAAGAGAACACTGTAAGGAACTGTTAAACACAGGAAATAAAAGAAATGCGAGTACAAGTGGCTGGGGAATGGCTGGGAGAAGGAGAGAGATGAGAAGGGAGGAAGAGATTAGTGGGACAGAAGTAACGGTAGGAATGAAGAACGTGGGGAGTGCCCCAGGAATTGATGGACTGTATGGTGAAATGCTGAAGCACGTTGGAGAGACAGCAGCAGAATGGATGGGAGGAAGGTAGGGTCCCGAAGGATGGGAAGTCAGGTGTAATTATTCCCCTGTACAAAGGAAAAGGGGAAAGGGAAATGTGTGGTAATCATAGGTGCATTTGTTTCTTAGTGTAATAGGAAAAGTATACTGTAGGATACTTATTGACAGAGTTAAGGAAATAACGGAGGAATTAGTTGGAGAAGAACAGGGGGGTTTCAGGAAGGGATGAGGTTGTTGTCGATCCTAAGGAGTTTTGTGGAAAGGTTTATAGAGAAGGGAAAGAAGTTGTATGAAGCCGTTGCAGATTTGGAGAAAGCATATGACAGAGTGGATAGATAGACACGGAACGTGGGAAAAAAAAAATTGTATGGGGTAAATGGGAAGCTGTCGAATGCCGTGAAGATCGTGTATGAGGATGTTAGGGCTGCTGTGCATATGGATGGTGAACGAAGTGAATTTTTCCATCTAAATGTTGGACCGAAACTAGGGTGTGTCATGTCTCCATGATTGTAATTTGGATGGGGTTATAAAAGAGATACAAGGTAGGGCAGTGGATGGCGGAGCGGCCCAAATTACAGAGGGCAGCGCTTGGAAGCTTCCTGTTCTGTAGCCTGCAGATGATACTGTAGTGTTAAGTGAAGACGCAGGGAAAACGCAAGGCTTGGTGAATGAATATGACAGAGTATGTATGAAACGGAATCTGAAGGTGAGCGTAGGGAAGAGGAAAGTTGTGGTCTTCGAGAGAAATGAAGTTACTGAATGAACAGAGAGGTTGGATGGTGAGGAAATAGAAAATATGAGTGCATTTACGTACTTGGTTAGTGCGATGAGTAACGATGGAAGTTTTGAGGATGAATTGCTTCAAAGAGTAAAACAGGGAAGAAAGGTTGCTTGTTCACTGAGGTCAGTGACAAAAACTAGGGAAGTGAGCATGAAAGTAAAAAAAAGTCCCTGCATGATAGTATTGTGATACATACTTTAACGTGGAAGCGAAGCTTGAACCTTGTTTGAAAAACCCAAGTCAAGGATGAGGGCAGTGAAAATTAGTT
Source organism: Birgus latro (assembly GCA_018397915.1). NCBI lineage: Eukaryota > Metazoa > Arthropoda > Malacostraca > Decapoda > Coenobitidae > Birgus > Birgus latro. Next base: position 783 of record JAGKTI010039107.1, on the reverse strand, counting down.
ATTTGAAAGAAGCATGTGGAGTCATATCGCGAGACAGACTGACAACTGAGGAAGTGAAGGAGCGTTGTGATATTGATGTGGATAGTAGTGAAGGAGAGTTGTGGTATGGATGTGGCTGAGTTGTGGTATCGATGTGGATGTGATAGATAGCGTTAGCAGAAACAAAATGAGATGGTTTGGCCATGTAGAGAGGATGGAGAGTGAGAGACTAACGAGGAGGGTGAGTATGAGTGAGGTGGAGGAGGTTAGAGAAAGGTGGAGTCCGAGGATGAGATGGAGGAATAATTTAGAGAGGTGAGTGTAAGTTGGAGAGGAAGCATCAAAAGGATAGGGAACAGGACGACACGCAGGCGATTTGACCTCTTTTGTGATTAGGGTATCTGGCCATTAAAGAGATTAGTTAAGGTATCTCTAACCTGTTCGGTTAAAAGAGTTTCATAAGCTGAACAAAGTCGTATCAGATGGCAAAAATAGCCTTTAAGTGACATCCTTGAGCTGAGGGGGTTAAAAAGAGAAATGAAATGAAAACACCGAGAGAGTGCAACACCCGCGCCCACCATCTCATGTGAGAGCCTAACATTTAACTTTGCTCAGTGACCTTGATTTTCGGCCGATTGCCTTCATAATAATTAATCGAATTGCTTCACTCTTGCCCGATCCTTAGACCCTGTCTTTCTTTCCTTCAGATACCTGAAGGGAGGAGAATGAGAATAAACCCTTTATCTGCGTTCGGTATACTTTGGTACGAGTATATGTTTAACTGAGAGGATTCCTTGCAATATA
>JAGKTI010039104.1:0-10615 GCA_018397915.1 Birgus latro | reverse complement strand
TCAGAGGAGAGGGAGAGTGGCCATGTGCAGTTTGCCACATGGGTGTGAGAAGTAATTCCATCTTGTGCAGTGTTTGTGATAAGTGGGTGCACAAGAGATGTAGTGGTATTAGAGGTAGACTGCGAGATAATGCTGATTTCATGTGTGCGGTGTGTCAGGGAGAGCAGGTGGAGATTGTTAGGCGTGAGAGGGTTGAACTTGCAGGTGAGTCTCTTGAGTGTGTGGAGGAGTTTTGTTATTTGGGAGACATTTTATGTGCCGGAGGTGGGGCTGGAGTTAGCTCGGTTGCTAGAGTGAGAAGTGGTTGGAAGAAGTTCAGGGAGCTGTTGCCTCTCCTGACATTGAGAGGACTCTCCTTACGTGCTAAGGGGTCTTTGTATGCAGCATGTGTTAGGAGTGTGATGCTGTATGGTAGTGAGACCTGGGCAGTAAAGGAAGAAGATATTCGCAGGTTTAAACGTACAGAAATGACAATGATTCGGTGGATGTGCAGTGCGTCCCTGCGTGCAAGGCCTGGGGGGGCTGGGTTTACGATAGAAGAGTTGAGAGGTAGGATGGGACTGGAGTGTATTGGTGTTGTGATGAGGAGAGGTAGGCTGAGGTGGTTTGGACATGTGGAGAGGATGGGGGATGATAATTGGGTACAGAGGGTGAGAAGTGTTAATATTGGAGGAGGGGTAGACCGAGAAAGACATGGGACGAGGTCATTAAATGTGACTTAAGGGTTAAGGGACTGAATAGGGAGGCTGCCAGTGATCGTGTAGCATGGAGAGCCGCCATTAGGTGACCAAGGCCGACACATGCAAGCATGTTGGAGCCTTCAAAAACGAAAACGAAACGAAACCCCTGCCCTGCAACCATTCTAGCCACTTCTTCCTCTTTTCCTCCACTTCTCTCTTAAGCTCATCATCACACTGTGCCATACCTCTCTTCTTTGTTGTTACTCTTGCCACACTACATACTGCTTGAGCGTTCCTAACTAAGCAGTCCCTATATGCATTCTCCAGGCTGTCCAGATCCATTTCATGCCATTTCACTGATTCTAACTCCTCCTCTACTTTGGTCCTGTAATCATCTGCCATTTCTTTGATCTCAGCTTCTCAACTCTCAGTCATTCTCCCTGACTGCTCCTCTCTCTCCTGGTCCACCTCGCTCCTCTCAGCTTAATCTTGCATACCACAATCATATGATCTGACATGCCTCCACATCGTCCTAGCATGGCCCTCGTATCAGCAACCACTCCCGGCATCGACCTTCCTGCGAGCATATAATTAATCAGGCTTCTTTCTACACGATCCCTGTTCCCTCTATCCCCTGTATATTTATGTGCATCTTTGTGTTTGAAATACAAGTTACAAATGCACAACCTCCTCTCCTGACACACATCCTTTAGTTGCTTCCCATTATCATTTTCTCCTGGTACTCCATTACAACCCATTATGTTATCCTCAGAACCAGTGCCTACTCTTCCATTCATATCACCCATTACGATCACTTTATAGCTTGTGGGCATTTCTCCCACTACTTCATCCAGCTCATCTTAAAACCTGTCATTCTATCTCTCACTCTTGTCCTCACATGGTGCATATGCAACAGTCACAGCCACTTTCATCTTCTCAAACTTGAACTTGATGTACATACTCCTCGAGCTGACACATTAGTAGTCTCTCATTCCCCTCTGCCACACCTCATTCATCAACAAAGCACCTCCTTCCTTGCATCTTCCTTGCCTGTTCATGGTCGATCTTACACATTTCACACCCTCCCACTCCACTTCACACCCTTTCATCTTCGTTTCACACAATGCTATCACGACATATCTCGCACTCTTGAACATAATTCTCCACTTCCACCCTCTTGCTCTCCTCATTCACACCTCTCACATTCCGCATGACCATGTGAATTTGCCCATTTGGCTGGGGTCCTGGGCAGGTATTGGACCCTCCGAGGCTCTCTGAAACGACTACTGTGATTAAATGATTTCCGATAGGGGAATCTGGGGGACACTTACCCCTGCCAAAAAACCCGGTTATATGGTTACCACCCAGCGTAGTAAATGGTTTCCTGGGTACAGGAAACCATTTGGTTTGACACTCAGTTTAGAGATCATATGGCTTCTCCACATTGAGTGAGTGGATGAGGGGCACCCCCATCCACCACATATTGAGGATAATTATGGAACACTTTGGCTTGAGATGTTGATTACTTTGGTGGTGGACTACAGTATTCTTACAGATTGTAAGGCTTCTCCTCCATAGTGATTATTATATCTAGAACAGGGCAGTCATTTTCCCAGGAAATGGATATCAAAATTTGAGTCATTAAAGTGAAATATCGTACAGCTGAAGATCATTTACAAAGAAGTGCCAGTATTCACTTTCCATATCCTGTACCACACAGGGGGTAGTATGTACAGTCATGGTCATAAATGATCGCCTATCCTCCGGTACCCCGTCCCTCAGGGTAGCTCCTTTATGCGCAGAAAGTCACAGTGGAGTAAGAGGAGCTGAAAGCAAGGGGCCAGAGAAAGAAGGGAAGGTGGGGGGAAGGGGGGAAAAGAGTGACGGTGCAGGGGTGAAGAGAGGGAGGGGAGGTAGGGGAAGGAGAATGAAATGCAAAGTGGTGGTCAAATAATTTGTCTGTTTTCTTTAATTCAGGACATGATATAAAGGAGTTAACATTCGGTAGATAAAGTTGCAGTACAGCTTGTATAGTGGCGTCAGATAACAAGCTTTAGATAGGTGGTGATAGCAAGGGCTAGCTTGTGAGAGAAATATATTGATGTGACCAATCAAACATTAGTGCAGAGGCAGAAGTTTCCAGCACAACACACTATTGCCTTGTCCACTAATTTGTAACTAGCTGTTTTTTTGTTGGAGGAAAATATCATTCCAAGGTGATGAGAGAGCACTGGGGTTGTTATACAGCCATTCAAACCCATACCGGCATGAAGTCCAAGCAACAAGTTATGAGAGATATTATTATATCCTCCGTTGTGCACAGACATCAAATTTAAGTACCTTAATGCGCAGTTATTTTAAATAGCCTTTTCGTATAGAGATGCCATAAAATAATTGACATGATGGTGACTACCGGGGGAGTGTACAATGAGAGGATGATCATATTTACTGTGAACACAGCCATGTCAAATGTTGCATGTGATATTTAGTTCCAAAAATTAATTACATGTAAGGATAGAGCACATTTCTTAAACAAACATTATGGAAGTCAAAATAATCCAGATTTCATTCTGCATCCAAAGTCAAAATACAGGGATAAACACAAAAATCAGGCTCTGCACTAATGTGTGATCTGTCCTGTTAGTATATTTCTCTCACGAGCCAGCCCTTGGTATCAGCACTCTAATGCTTGTTATCTGACGCTGCTATACAAGGTGTAATGCAGCATTATCTACCGATTAATATGGTAATTCCTTTATATCATGCCCTGAATGAAAGAAAATAGACATTCTTCTTCCTCTGCCTACCCTTCCTCCCCTCCCTCAATCCACTCCAACACCATCACTCATCCCCCCAACCACATTTCCTTCTCGCTCTGGCCCATCCCTCTCAGCCCCTCTTACTCCACTGTGACTTGCCATGCATAATGGTGCCGGCCAGAGACATGGGGTACCGGAGGATAGGTGAACCTTTTCACCCTTCAAAAACTTTTTTCCCTCATACGTTCTTTCAACATATACAGTAGTTGGTAAAACATTGAACAAATTTGTGGAAACTGGAAGTCTGAAGTTAGACAGTACAGTAAACGTCTGGTAATAATGTGAAGGTGAGATACAGTAAGGTCATTCCATGCAATTGTCAGCCTTTAGAGTCAGTCTCAGAATTGATCATAAATATATAAATTATATATGTGAAGGTACAGAATGTAGTGAAAGTTTTTGGCATATCAGATAGAGCCAGGATTCTGGGGCCTTGAATGATGAGTGAATTGAAGCATGGCCCATTGAGTTGGGCAAGCTTGGGCTGTCTGGATGTTGCTATTCCTCACTCTACCCTAGGGTGGGAAAGGAGGTCTGGATGATGATGATAATGATGAACATTGAATTTTAAGAATCTGGACAGTAAAAGCTTCTAAACTGTCTACCTAGAACGAGGCAAGAAAAAATGTTGTACCATGTCGCAGAAGAAAATTTTCGAGGCAAGAAAAAATGTTGTACCATGTCGCAGAAGAAAATTTCATGCTGAAATTAGTGATTTCCTTATCGTCATTGACTCAAGTATGTATTTGTTTGGAATGCCGTCATTGGCTTTTATTTAAGTAGCATCTATTTGAGTTGTAATTGTCACTACAATTGTTTACATATATTTTGCAGTCAGACTGTGGCATGACCTTGAAGTGGAAGTACTTCAGGAGTAACGTGTTTGACATTTTTTTAACATTTTCCCATACACAGCTTATGAATTGGAGAAAACTACTGTACAGTATTTGCTGGTATATAGAACAACTCTTGAACCTCATTAAAAAAATGCCCAAAATTGGGGGTTGTCTTAAACAGTATAAAGTCCTAACCTGTATGTCTGGTGGTTATGGGATCTATAGGCATGATAGGGAGCATTGCCAAACACTCACTGTCACCCTTTGTATCCTGGAATATAGTACATATAATGTCAAAAATTGATGAAATTACTAACATCATCATCAGACACAACTTGTTTTCCTTATGAAGGCAAATTTTTATAAAAAATGTCTCCATGGATACACTATGAGGACATAAGAAAGGTGAGTAACCTGTTGTACCCATGCCATGAACACCAGCATGTCTTGATCTGAGAGCAACTAGCCAGTTGTTTACCACTGAGCACAGGGTTGCCAAATCTGAAGCAGGGCTCATTACCAACAGTGATAAACAACTGATATTGCTGTTATTCCTGGTGAATTAACTTCAGTCCTACACCCACTTGATGTCTGTCTGAATAAACCATTCAAAGATCGCATCCGTGAGCAGTGGAACAAATGGACAATCAGTGATAAAAAGTCGGATACAAGTTGTGGGAATATGCGTGCTTCAGGTCTGGATGAGCTGTGATTTTATTATCAAGGCATGGAATAATATTTCTGTGGAAACAATCAACTCGTTCAAGAAATGTGGAATATCCAATTCAGTGGATGGCACAGAACATGACATTTTGTGAGCGGATGAGGAGAGGAAGCTGATGTCGAAGCTACACCTTTGAATTCAGAGTTTGATCCTTATGGCGAAGAACTGCAAACATTAACCCAGGATGAAGTTGATGAACTGATGATGTCAGATGTGGATGATACTGATTTTGAAAGTTTTTAATCGCTGATAGTTGATGTGATGACATGTAACTTTCTTTCAATCTGTCTATCAGTCTATTGCTAGACGCCTTAATCCCGTAAGAGGTGGCCACAAACAAATCGCCTCCATGTCGCTGTGTCCCCTGCCATTTCACAGCCCTGCTCCCAGCTCACACACCCCTCTCTCATACACCTCTCCACTCCTTGGCCTCCCCCTCCTTCTCCTCCCTCCACCTCACTCACATACACTCTCCTCATCAGTCTCTCACTCTCCATCCTTTCAACATGGCCAGACCACCTTAATGTGTTTCTCCTAATGCTTCCTATCACATTCACATCCACACCACAATGCTCCTTCACTTCCTCATTTGTCAGTCTGTCTCTGTTGTAACTCCACATGCTCCTCTCAAATAACTCATTTCCATTGCTCTCACTCTTGACTTCTATCCCTCCAACAAGGTCCAGGCTTCATTTCCGTATGTTAGAGTTGTTATCACAATACTGTACTGTCATGTAGTAGCTTTTTCACTTCCATGCTCACTTCCCTGTTTCTTATCACTGCTTTCAAGGAACCAGCAAGCTTTCTTCCCTGCTGCACCCTTTCAAATACTTCAACCTCTAAACTTCCATCCTTACTCATCACACTGCCCAAGTACTTAAGATGCCCCGTCCCGACCGCTTTTTTACCCAACCCACCCCCAGAACCCGACCGATTTTCATCTTGTCTTTTTTTGGCTCAAACATTCGCTTTTGGTGAGAAACATCGAAAATTCTGCGAGAAAGCGCTCACCTGAAGTGAAAAATATCTTAAAACAGGTGAGAGATCCCTCACCTGGCTACCGTTTTTTATTACGCTACACTGGTGGCTGATTCAGAGGAGAGATTGAGACAGTTGGTAGAGGAGTTTGGAAGGGTGTGTGAAAGGAGGAAACTGAAAATAAATGAGAATAAGAGTAAAGTGATGAAGTGTACGAGGTTGGTAGATGGTAGGAGGATGAATATAGTTTTGAATGGTGAGTTGCTTGAGGAGGTTGAGTGTTTTAAGTATTTAGGGTCACATGTTGCTGCAGATGGAAGAATAGATGCAGAAGTGAAGTTTAGAATGAATGAAGTTGGAAAGGTGCTGGGAGGAATGAAAAAAGTGTTTGGATGTCATTCACTCAGAATAGATGTAAAGAGAAGGCTGTATGAGGGTGTTGTTGTACCGACTGCATTATATGGGGCTGAAACATGGAATATGGGTGTAGCAGAGAGGAAAAGTTTGAATGTAATGGAGATGAGGAGTATGTGTGGAGTGACACGTATGGATCGAGTGAGAAATGATGAAGTGCGAAGGAGAACAGGAATTGTTCAGGAGATGGCTGATCGAGTTGAACAGAGGGTGTTGCGATGGTTTGGGCATATGGAGAGAATGGATAATGAGCGACTGGTGAAAAAGATAACTAGATCTGATGTGAGAGGTGTAAGGCTGAGAGGAAGACCACGAATAGGATGGATGGACAGTGTGAAGAGAGCGTTGGATGCGAGAGCGTTGTCTGTTGAGCAAGGAAGAGTGGCTGTGCGTGATAGAAATGAATGGAGAGAAATTGTGAATGAATAAATGATGACACAGCCCTGAGGAGATATTCTCCTTCATTTTGTCTGATCAGCTGATCAGGTCAGTTGCAGGTAAGGGGCTGGATACATTATGATGTGGCAGGGGTAAACCAGCTTTGCTGTCGGGCCCTGCTGCGGATGTCACTGACTGCACTGCGTAGTTGACCCTCGTTCGGTGTGGTGTGGAGAGGATCTGTCCCTTCTCCCCTTTAGGGCTAAGATGTGAATGAATGTGTATGAGTGGATGAGTAAATTGGTAGTGTGTTGACCTGTCTCGGCTACCTCCCTTTTCTTGGGGGAAGCAGCCTAGGTATATAGATAGATAGATAGCTTCATAAAAGATGCTTCCTATGCAAGGGAAACTTAACCAAAACCACACAGCCTCGTAGATATTTGTTTACTTGGTACAAACTTATATGTAGTACAAGAGTACATTGCTTTTCACACAGTAATATAGGCAGTATAAACGTTGTTCTCTCACCAAACACATCAGCATATTGCACCTACCATGGCGATGTTACCTCCTCATTACTTCTGTTCATTACTAACTCTGGTGCCACGTAATCTTTGTCCTTCTCATCAGGAATCAGTTTTGCCTTGAATTTTGTTGTCAGAGAGACCGTTATGTTACATGTCTTTACTGGCCAAGTCACTGCTAACAGGTGAGTTGCGAGAAAGTGGCACACACCCCGAGGGGGGGGGGTTGAACAGGGTCAGGCAGTGTTGCCACCTGGCTGGGGGTAGAAGAAGGTCTCTCACATATGCCTACCAAAAATCATCCACGAATCTTGAAAAATGTGCAGATGACGGGCCTTGCAATTGACTGACGTATGATGCACATCGATGGGTCTCAGCGTGAAAAAAAGTTGTGATGTGCATCGTACGTCGGGGGGACGGGGCGGGTTAAACGCACTCACATTCTTCATATCCTCCCCATCCTATCTCATTGTACATTTAGTGACTTCACTTCTCTTGAAGACCATCACCTTACTCTTCCCTACATTCACCTCTAGATTCTGTTTCTTACACACTCTCCCAAACTCATCCACCAAGCCTTGCAGCTCCCCTCCGTCTTCACTTAACAACAGAGTATCATGTGCAAACAGCAGTACAGGGAGTTTCCAAACACTGCCCGCTCTCACTAGGGTCGCTCCAACATCCACTGCCCTACTTTGTATCTCTTTTATAGCCCTTTCCTTCAGCCTACTGTATAAAATTCACAGTAACATGATTTTAAGTTCATAATACGGTATGAGTTTATACTCGAATATTAAATATATGACTCATTTAGATATCGGAGTTGGCACATGGAGCCTAAATAGCCTGTAAAACCTATAGAAGAAACTGGTTTAACCCTTATCCGCTGGGGGTTTCCTGCCATCGCCCACTCCTCCTTACGGGGAATTTCCGAGACTTTGGGGAAAATACCCTTACTTCAAACTCTAATATCTGGCAAAGTATTATAGCTAGAGAAAAAATTAAGTATACAGTACCTAAGACTCATCAACCCTTCCTCTTTCGATTGAAAGTATCCTGAGGTCTCCAGGTGGCCCCATCGATGATTAAGGATACATTAAAAATTACTGGTTTTCCCTGTTTTGGTAGGCTAATCTGGTTGCATGCCACTGCCAGTGACCTTGGACTCGCTGGCTAGCGTTGGCAGCACAGATTGAAGTGGTGATAGTAACACTGCCTGGCCTCTCAGAATATTCCACCCATTTTTTCACCTTTTCCTTACTCACCGTCGTAAGGATGAGTCATCACTACTTCCATGTGGCTTCCCACAAGGTTTTCCGCCCGTTTCATATCGTTACTATGCCCCATAGATATATATGGGAAAAGAATAGCTTTTTATTTTCTGTACTTACTTCTTGTGTCAGCTATACAGTAATCTCTCTACTTTTCGGATGACTGCTATCCGGTTACACCACTGTTGGGACATTGTAGGCTGATATTTGAAACCCAAAAATGCCAAAAAATTGCAAAAAAACGAAAAAATCTGATTTTTTTTAACCCCGTAAGTTGGAATTTGGCGTGCGGTGTCGAACGGCCTTGTTTACATTCCATTCCCACTGTCTCCCTCTCCTGCCATTCTGAAAATTGTCCCTGAACTGCCATGAGTTTTTGTTTAAACAATCATAATTCACAGTGCTAAGGATTAAGTGCAGTTCAACCCTGGATTAATGTACATGCTTCCAGAGCATTTTCACCACTGTCAGAGCATTAGAGGTGGGGTAAACAGCCACCACAGACATGTAAGTACACTGTCAACTGCCAAATATTTTCCATAATCACTTCTAAATCCTTATTCTCTGGTTACATTTTATTTACTTCATGCTTTGTGTCCTATATTTGAGTGCACAGGCTGTGAAAAAGGTGATTTTCTCAGTGATTACCATGTCTCTTACATACGTTCACTATCTAGTCAACTGGTGAACATATTTGCCCTACTCACCTCTAAATCATAATTTTCTGGTAACAATTTATTTATTTACTTCATGCTTTGTGTCCCATATTTGAGTGTACAGACTGTGAGAAAGGTGATTTTCTCAGTGATTACCATGTCTCTTACATACGTTCACTATCTAGTCAACTGGTGAACATATTTGCCCTACTTACCTCTAAATCATAATTTTTCTGGTTACATTTTATTTACTTCATGCTTTATGTCCCATATTTGAGTGCATAGGCTGTGAAAAAGGTGATTTTCTCAGTGATATTCATGTCTCTTAATGTTCACTACGTAATCAACTGGTGAACACCTTTGCCATACCTAGCTCTTAATCATCATTTTTCTGGTAACAATTTATTTATTTGATGCTTTGTATCCCATATTTTAGTGCATAAGATGTGAGAAATGATGATTTTTTATAGTGATTGCCACATCCGATACTTACTTACACTAAGCTGCCAACTCATGAACACCTATGTATTACTTACCTCAAATTCATCATTTTTGGGCTAAAATTAAATGAATTCATGCTTTGTGTTCATTATTTTAGTGCATATGATGTGAGAAAGAGTGATTTTCGTAGTGATATCCATGTCCGATACTTACGCTGCTGGCAAGTTGTGAACGCCTATGCCTTCTAAATCATCATTTTTTGGTTAAAATTCAATTAATTCATGCTGTGTGTGCATTATTTATGTGAAAGGGGACTTAAATAAGTGCTATGCATGTCCGGTAGGGAGGCAGGTAGGTGGTTTTCTGATTTAGGTTTGGTTAAGTTAGGGTCATGAATGACCGGTGCGGGAGCTTCAGGGCCACTTTCCGGACAAGACCACTTTCCTGTCATGCTTTTGGCTCTGTTATAATGGATAGTAGAGGGATTACTGTAATCATCTCCCTCTACAATGGCACTTATATTTGCACTTGACATCATGATTATGGGTAATTGCACTTTCAGAAGTAAAAGCTGTGGCTCTTTCATGCAGTATGGTTAAGTGTGAGGTAATTACTTGTACAGAAATTGACTAATTTGTACTAATCAGGATATTGTGAAAGTTTTGCTACATTAATCTCCCAAGATCTGATGTAATAGACCCCAAGCAATGTCCGGAACTTGCCTGGGACTTGGGAAAAATGCCCCTGGACAGGTACTTATAGACCCCAGCCCAACCTAACTTTGATCTCTATCTATCTATCTATTGCCAGACGCCTCAATCCCGAACGGGGTGGCCACAAACAAATCGCCTCCATGTCACTCTGTCCCCTGCCATTTCACTACCACGCTCCCAA
>JAGKTI010039103.1:0-10615 GCA_018397915.1 Birgus latro | reverse complement strand
TCTTTTGTGCCACAGCCTCTCTCACCTCTTCAGTCCACCATGCTGTTCCCTGAACCCCCCTTCGTCTTCTCTTCACCCCACACACCACCTCACATGCTGCACAGATTTCTTCTGTGAATACCTTGCACACACCTTGCACATCCCCCATCTGCTCCAATCAATATTTACCCAATCGCTCCTCCACTTCCCTTTTATATTCAGCCTTTATTCCATCCTCTTGTAACTTTTCTACCCTCCTTGTAAGAAATACTTCCTCCTGACCTTCCCTTCTCTTCCACCATCTTGTTTGGATTCTGATTCTGGCCACCACCAAGTGGTGGTCAGAAAGTCCAGTCCCCCAACCTCTATATACTCTTGCATCCATTACACATCTTCTCATCCTTTCATCCAGACACATAGTCAATCATTGCCTTCCGTTCATTCATTCCACCGTCCTCTCTTCTCACCACTCGCCATCTATACCTATGGATCATTTTGTGCCTGAAGAGGGTATTAGCTACCACCAACCCCCTCCCAGCACAAATGTCCACTAAAGCACTGCCATTCTCATCCATCTCTGCAGGCACACCTCACTCACCAACCACTCCATCCACCTTCTCATTCCCTACTTTTCCATTCATATCTCCAATCAGAAACACTCTCTCATTCCTTTCAAACTTTTCCAAGCAGGCTTCTACATTTGTCCAAAACTCTTTCTCTCACTCTACTTACACGATCTTGCGTTGGAGCATACACACACACAATTGCCCACATTTGTAGTCCAACTTTCACTCTTACTCACACAATCCTTGACCCAACTGATCTATACTCTCTTAAATTGGCCTTCCACCTGTTGCTTACAGCAATACACACTCCCTCTTTCGCCCTCTCATTCTCACCCACTCCCGCGCATATACCCCATCCATACTCCCATTCTCTCACACTCTCACCTCGCCATTTAGTTTCAGTTATTCCACATATATCCACTTTCGCACTCTCAAGCACCTGTACAATCTCTCTCTCTTTCACCTCATCATTCATACCCCTAACATTCCACGTTGCAATCTTTACCACGTCCTTTGTCCGGTCCTTTTTCGTCAACTTTTGGTCAGTCCTGGTCCAAGGCTTCTTGATCGTATTTTTAGTTAGTTGTTTTTACGGGGTGGGGCACTAACCCACCACCAACCCTTTTAGTCGCCTCTTACGACAAGTAGGGATACTGGGGGAGAATTCTTGAAAAAAACCCTACCGCCAGGGTAGAACAGATGTACCAGTCAAGTGCAGTGTAGCAACCAGCTCAGTTCTGATCAGTGAAACCTGGTAAAACATTACAGTAATAGATATTCTATTGTATTCCTTATAATTTTCATTGACAGTTGTTTACTTCTTGATATCTGTCTTCCATGATAACCATGACTTCTTTCCTTAGCATATGGAATAGTTCATCAGATAGTCCTGCAAGCACTTTTTTTTTTTTTTTTTTTTTTAAGGCATGGGTGATAAAAGGTAACAGTTTTATGACTGATTGTGTGTTATCATTATGAGAATAATTCTGTGTTCCATACTTAATGGAGACATCCAGAGCCTCAGATCTGTGGTCCCAATGAAAAACTGTTCAAAATGAGAAAGAAGGTCCTATACTTAATTTTTTTTCAGTTGATGATCCACTTTTGTGTATGTGGCACCTGCGCACTCCTGTCACGTGATTGGTTGGTTTCAATTTCATACTTGAAGTATCATATTTACAGGAAACAGTTGTACCTTATATTCCAGTTCTCATAAATGCTGTTTTGCATTGTCATTGTACCATACAAACAGACATGAAACGAGTATGTATCTGTGCTTCGCTCAGACGGACAATAAATTTGAGGAAGTTAAATTTCAATTGAAATATTTATCATAAAAAAGAAACACATTTTGCTAGGTAAATGCAAATACAGTAATCTTCCCACTATCCGACGTAATAGAGCCAAAGGCATGACCGGAAGGTGGTCTTGTCCGGATAGTGGCCCTGAAGCTCCATCACCAGTCATTCCTGACCCTAACCTAACCTAGCCTAAATCAGAAAACCACCTACCTACCTCCCTACCGGACATGTATAACACTTATTTAAGACCCCATTCACATAAATAATGGACACAAAACATGAATTAATTGAATTTTAACCAAAAAATGATGATTTTGAGGAGAGTAAGGCAGAGGTGTTCACAAATTGATGGCATAGTGTAAGTAAGTATTTGACATGGCAGTCACTAAGAAAATCACCCTTTCTCACATCTTATGCACTAAAATATGGGATATAAAGCATGAAATAAATTATTACCAGAAAATTATAATTTGGAGGTGAGTAGGGCAAAAATGTTCACCAGTTGACTAGATAGTGAATGTATGTAAGAGACATGGTTATCACTAAGAAAATCACCTCTTTCACAGCCTGTGCACTCAAATATGGGACACAAAACATGAAGTAAATAAAATGTAACCAGAAAAATTATGATTTAGAGGTGTGGGGCAAAAATATTCACTAGTTGACTAGATAGTGAACGTATGTAAGAGACATGGTAATCACTGAGAAAATCACCTCTTTCACAGCCTGTGCACTCAAATATGGACACAAAGCATGAAGTAAATAAAATGTAACAAGAAAAATTATGATTTAGAGGTGTGTGGGGGGAAAAAATGCTCACTAGTTGACTAGATAGTGAACGTATGTAAGAGACATGGTAATCACTGAGAAAATCACCTCTTTCACAGCCTGTGCACTCAAATATGGGACACAAAGCATGAAGTAAATAAAATGTAACCAGAAAAATTATGATTTAGAGGTGTGTGTGGGGGAAAAATGTTCACCAGTTGACTAGATAGTGAATGTATGTAAGAGACATGGTAATCACTGAGAAAATCACCTCTTTCACAGCCTGTGCGCTCAAATATGGGACACAAAGCATGAAGTAAATAAAATGTAACCAGAAAAATTATGATTTAGAGGTGTGTGAGGCAAAAATGTTCACCAGTTGACTAGATAGTGAACGTATGTAAGAGACATGGTAATCACTGAGATAATCACCTCTTTCACAGTGTGTGCACTCAAATATGGGACACAAAGCACGAAGTAAATAAAATGTAACCAGAGAATGAGGATTTAGAAGTGATTATGGGAAATATTTGGGAGCTGACAGTGTACTTACATGTCTGTGGTGGCTGTTTACCCCACCTCTAAAGCTCTGACAGTGGTGAAATTGCTCTTGAGGCATGTACAGTAATCCAGTGTTGAACTGCACTTAATCCTTAGCACTGTGAATTATGATTGTTTAAACAAAAACTCACGGCAGTTCAGAGGCAACTGTCGGAGTGGCGGGAGGGGGAGACAGTGGGAATGTGAATGTAAACAAGGCCGTTTGGCGCCGTGCACCAATTTAAAATTTACGGGTCAGATTTTTTTTTTTTTTTTGCATTGTTGGGTTTCAAATTTCAGCCTACGATGTCCGAACAGTGGTGTAACCGGACAGTTCATTTCATTCGTTTCATTTTTGAAGGCTCCAACATGCTTGCATGCATCGGCCTTGGTCATCTAATGGCGGCTCTCCATGCTGCTCGATCTTTGGCAGCCTCCCTGTTCAGTCCCTTAACCCTCAAGTCACACTTAATGACCTCGTCCCATGTCTTTCTCGGTCTACCCCTCCCAACCCCTCCCCCAATATTAACACTTCTCACCCTCTGTACCCAGTTATCATCCCCCAGCCTCTCCACATGTCCAAACCACCTCAGCCTACCTCTCCTCATCACAACACCAATACACTCCAGTGGTCATCCGAAAAGTAGAGAGATTACTGTAAAAGGTTTCTTGATTCTTAGGCACTTGTTACGTTAGACAGCAATATCATTCTATGTAAATTAGCAGTTGTGTCAATGGTAAAGTGGTGGGAGTGGGGAGGCGAATGGAAGTCGCTACAGAGGAGGGGGGCAGGGGGTACACGAGAGATGGCCAGGTAGGAAAATTAAGTTGTCTCGTCTCACAAGATGTCAGACTTTATTATGGATCAAACCTTCTCCATTGCTTCGATACCTTCGCCCATATTATCTGTAAGTATATATATCCGTAAGTATGTATGTTATTTATTAGAGATGCAACAACTCTGTACTTTTTACAACAATAAATATTTCATTTTTAATTCAACTTCGTCAAATTCATTGTCCGTTTGGGTGAAGCACAGATACATACTCGTTTCATGTCTGTTTGTATAGTACAGTGACAATGCAAAACAGCATTTATGAGAATTGGAATATAAGGTACAATTGTTTTTTTATAAATATGATACTTCAGGTATGAAATTGAAACCAACCAATCACGCGGCAGGAGTGCGTAGGTGCCACATTCACGAAAGTAAATTATCAGCTGGAAAAAAATCAAGTATAGTTACAGTTTACTACATTTCTTGTACAGGAGATACTAGTCTTGTCATGGCTCTAAATTATCATAATACAATACATAAATACCGTGCATAGGAGGCTAGACAGTGAGTGAGAAGGAAGTGGAAAGGAAGTGATGATTGCATTTTCTCTGAGGCATGTCAGCTCACAGTAGGAAGTAACATAGCTCGCACTTTTGTACTGTGGGAAGCTGACAAATGACACACACACACACACACACACACACACACACACACACACACACACAGGCTTCTAGAAGCTTTGACGAATGTATGAGCCATGTGAACAAGTCGTCCTATCCAGGAGAAGACGAGACCAGAATTAGAATTACGACAGAGAGCAGAGAGGGAGGAACACAGGGTTAGGAGAGAGGAAGAAAGGAGAGTGAGGAGCACGGTGGGAGACAAGGGGCAGGCTCATGAGAGTTAACTATTAGACACTCTCACATATTACACTTGTGTGTGATAGACTCAAGTTAATCAGTTAATTTTGAGCTTCCCTTTGAAGAAAATAAAACTGCAATCAACCACAACTCATCTTTAACTTCTCCCATCATTGACAACAAATGGTGAACAGCAGTGGGATATGACAAATACAACATTTGGTTGGAAGCGGTAACGACGAACCTGCTACGTCACTTACATTGGAAGCAGTTGTGAACAACAGTAAACTACAACATTTGGTTGGCAGCGGTAACTACAAACCTACTACGTCACTTACATTGGCAGCGGCGGTGAACAACGGTAAGCTACAACATTTGGTTAGCAGCTGTAACTACAAACCTACTACGTTTACATGTTCATCGATATACGCAACAGACTACTCTACTGATCCGCTACAATGGTAAACTACGACAAACCACGTCATTTGGTAACCACAAACGTACGAACCAATGCCTACGTACCATCGAATCAACGAGTCTACATTATCAAGACTGACAAAAAAGCAATGCGACAATGTAACGAGTTTATGCACAACTTAATTTTGTCCCTAATTGCGTCTCTACGAGCAACTCTACAAGCAAGCTGCTGGTTCTCTACTACAGCTCAGCTCCTACTACTGTACTAAATATTCAGTCACAAGTTTAATGTATTATTTTATTGGTCACGAACGAAAGGACCAATGCCACCAACCATACAATCAGCCACACAAATCTATGAGCAACAAGCGAGTATACAGCAAGAAGAACAAGTTACGAGTGAGGAAGAAACAACCAAACGAAGAAGTGAGAGGACTTACGTACCACGGCTACAACTCTACAGTGAAGTTTATAAGTAAGGTGATACGGTAACCAAGAATAGCTTCAGTTCTACAGTTGCTTCTACAATATCAAGATACAAAACAGACAATCCTCCAGTTTCTACGGCAAACCAGCGAACTACAATGATCAAGATTGCTACGCAACAAGCAAATAGAGCGAGACTCTCAACTCCCACCCCCAACCTCTCTCACAACTTTTATTTAAAAAAAAGAAGTGAATATTATTCTTATAAATGCATTACAAATATTTTACTTACTCAATTGCATATAAAACATATTTCCAATTATTCCATGGTGTGTACAACACATTTATAGTACATATACAGTTGGGTATGCAGTGGGGGTACATATGTTTCTAAATATTATTATACTGTACATTGTTATTTTACAAGGCCATGTATTACTAGAGGTAATTATTGCAAGGTGTCGTAGATACTCCATTGGGCGTGACCGAGCGATGTCATGGCTCTAAATTATCATAATACAATTCATAAATAGCATAGTAGCATAGGAGGCTAGAGAGTGAGTGAGAAGGAAGTGGAAAGGAAGTGAAGATTTCATTTTCTCTGAGGCATTCCAGCTCACAGTAGGAAGTAACATAGCTCGCACTTTTATAATGTGGGAAGCTGACAAATGAGAAAACATACACACACACACACACGGGCTTCTAGAAGCTTTGACGAATGTATAAGCCATGTGAACAAGCCGTCCTATCCAAGAAAAGACGAGACCAGAAATAGAATTACGACAGAGAACAGAGAGGGAGGAACACAGGGTTAGGAGAGAGAGCAGGGAGAGAGGAAGAAAGGAGAGTGAGGAGCATGGTGGGAGACAAGGGGCAGGCTCACGAGAGTTAGCTAGCAGTAGACACTCTCACATATTACACTCGTATGTGATATACTCAGAGTTAATCAGTTAATTTTGAGCTTCCCTTTGGAGAAAATAAAACTGCAATCAACCACAACTCATCTTTAACTTCTCCCATCATTGACAACAAGTGAACTGAGGTTATCTTTACAACATATTATTTTTTAACAACTACAACTGCCTCAGCTATGATTACAACAGTCTGTCTGTAAAACAGGTGCTTAGTGGTGGTGGTGGTTAAATGTGGAGGCTGTGGAGGTGGAATGTTTATGGGCAAGGAGTCTCTAACAGCATCAGTATGTTGTTCCTCAGCATGCTTTGTAACAAGCAGGAATTATTATAGCAACAGTAAATGAGTGAGAGCTTGTTGTTGTTGGTATTTGTATCTATAGTGGGCTCATATTTGGATGAGATATTGTAATTAGAGCAAAAAGCTGGTGCTGCAGCTGAAAATGCTACAATCTTCTTGCTTTCAAATGCTGAACTCTACCTTTAGTTCTCCAGAATTGCATGCCTAATGGATATACCATGCTGAAATCCTTGTGCCATTTATGGGTTTGAAAAAACTTATGACAAGGTGCTCAGTGAAGGATTAAGGAAGGTGTTATATATGGCATTTTCTTAGTTTTTATTGTTCTTTGTACTCGGACTTACATTAAGCATGCTTTCTTAAATACGTCTCTAACATAGAGAAGTGATTCTTTTAATCTGTTATTCCCCAGCAATGACCTGTCTTTTGATGCTGTTGGTTACTTCTTCGTGCTGTCCAACAACTTATTCACTGCAGCCAATGGAGTCTATGTAAAAAAGAAACTAGAAAGTAAAGAGCTTGGCAAGTATGGCCTCCTCTTTTACAACTCACTCTTCATGTTCCCCTTTGCCACCATCTTCTGTTGGTTCAACGGTGACTTGGATAAGGTACTATTTTGCAGGTTTATCTTAAATTATTACTGTATTTGTTTTAAAAATTCAAAATCCTTTTTAGTATGCTCATATGAATCAGGTTGTAAGGACTTTGTAATCCATTGATGTGTCTGAAGCCCTCTCTTGATGTGTTCTGTTTTAACCATTTCTTTTTATATAAACCTAGGTCAGGCAAATGTTATCACTCACTTAAAATGTGTACAGCATTATAGAAATTTAGGAAAACAGTATTAATGTCCAGCTTACAGTCAAATATAATAGATTACTCAAATCACTGAATACCAGTAGTTTGTTAAGGGTTAAACACAGCCAATCCTATATTACTTCCTTCAGGATATAATAATCTGAGATTGGGCTTGAGTACTGCAGGCCACTTGGTATAGGAAAGTGACAGTCCAGCCACTTAACAGTTGTCATTGTGTAGCAGTCTTTTATCTCCTCCAGTTCTGGAAAGAGGGGAGGTTGTATCCATAGATTCTGTTTTCTTTAAATTCCTGTTTTCAAGAGCCATCCACATGGTTGAATTGGGATAATAATAAAGTGTGGTAGTAGGTGGATGGTAGGGAGGTACTACTGTTGGAGTGGTGTGAGGCCACAAGTCCAGTTGTTAACACTGCATTTGCACAGTCAAAGCTTGGGCTGAAACTACAACACATCTGTGTATGTTGGACCTAGATGGTAACTGGCCTTGGAGAATAAAAACATGGAATTCAAACCCAAACCCAGGGCCCTAGGTGAGGATTGGTGACAGTAAGGGCATTCCCCCCCCAAAAAAAAAAATAATAATAATAATAAAATAAAATAAAATAAATAAATAAAATAAAAAATGCAGGTGGTGTACCAGTAATGCTAGCCAGAGCTACGTGGGACCCATTTTTGCTGTTAGGTGCTATCAGCATATTAAAAAAGGCTTATACATGCATGCCTGGCCAAGGCCTTCAAAAGTGAAAATATGAAATGAAAGTGTGTAAGTTAATGTTAATTTCTTCTCAGGCGTGGGGCTACAGCGGATGGAATGACATGATATTCGTGTGTCAGTTTTTGTTGTCGTGTGTGATGGGTTTTGTGCTGATGTACTCAGTGATGCTGTGTACTCAGTTCAACTCTGCACTCACTACCACCATCATTGGCTGCCTCAAGAACATCTTCGTCACCTATCTTGGGATGATCATTGGTGGTGATTATGTCTTTTCACCATACAATTTCTTAGGCCTTAATATCAGGTAATGCTTTTTCTATTTTCTGTTTTTCACAGGTTATCAGTTTTCTCAGTGACATGAGTTCTTGGACTTTGACTTCCCATATCATATCAGAGGCATTGTTCAGTTATCTGATTTTTAGACTGAGAAGAACTGATGGATTAGACTTGCACACTTTCCATTTACAGTACTTCTTGAATTTAGTAGGATTGGGATGCCATCTTCACTGAATAGTATAGTGTCCCAGCCACCCTTACTGAGTGAACAAGCACGAGTATGACAAGGGAACTATGAATTATTTGTAAGTTATTTCATTGTTTACATACATAGTTTGGTATTATATTCTAAACTTGAAGTTTCAGGCTCACTATACAAGAATTAATACATTCACAGCATTGTGGGCAGCATCATTTACTCGTGGGTTACATTCCGGCAGAGAGAGGTACCGAAGCCTGAGCCCACAAAGCCAGCTGTTGTCACCAACATATAACAGCCATAGAATGATAATTGAGACCTCATTGGAAAGGACTGGATCAGCCATTTGAAATACTGTACGGCAATATAGGTGCTGGACACTGAAATAGGAAAAAACAATTCCATGCTCATATTAGTGACATACAGAGATATAAAAGTGATAACAAGTGAAATGACAATGCATTTTGCTACTGTAAGAAGGGTACAAGATTGATACATAATATCACATTTGGAAAAAGGTTGAAATTAATACAATACTGCAGAAGTTCATACAGGTACCTGGTCAGAGCACTGCCACAGACATCATTTATTGAACCTCTGACTTCTCATGCATCTTCTTTCTCTTTCTTCCTTTATTTACCAGTGCCAAGTTATTCCCATGCGGGCTTGACCATCTTAACAACACTGAGTTTTCAGTTTGTTGGAGTCTGTGAAGTGTTAAGAAGCCTAGATTTGCCTTCTTCCACAGGTATTTAATGAGATTTCCAAATACTTTCTTGATATTTAGAAACTAGTAGAGTAGATCTGTGCTAATGGTCACAGCTCACTCATCATATTTGAGCATTTTGGTAAGTACAGTTTAAGTTGGGAGAAAGGGAGATGCATCCAAGATGAGTACAAGGTAATGTTTCTATGCTAAGCTAAGCAAATAAAAATATTTATTGTAGAAAGGAGTGCTGCTATATAACATAGTATTAATAAGTAGCAGTTTAGGGGTTCTTAGTTGCACAGCACCAGATAATAGTTGCTGCAATTCACCCATGTTTATCAGTGGGGTATTATACATAGGCCAACCTTGCCAAACAACTGGGTTACTTTCCTAAAATACTGATTGGATAACAATCAGTTGCATATTGAATGTTGGGACTGTAGCAATCACGTAAGTGAAATCAACAATCATAAGTCCAAAAAAGGGTTCTAAAATGTTTAGATCTATAAGTGAATGATTGCATAAAAAGTAACCTGTATAGCAAGGTTGTCCCATATTCTAATTCATGCATGTGCAATAAAATCTGAGTCAGTTGTCCACACTTTATGCTAATTTTAATGCACTTATTTGCACAACATTCTGTACCATGCTAGCTTTCATTTGGTAACACTTTCCAGTTTGGCAAGCCTGACTCCTACTGGCATCAGTATATTGTGTATTCTCTGTGTTATGTTCTGTTTTGTTTTCATAATGGTTAGGCAGCCATACTTGTGATAAGTTTTAAGTCAGTTTTTATACTGATCTATTTCTCTTTGGTCAGGTTGTGTGTATTATTCATTGTTAGTGTGAAATGTCTAATCAGTGTGTGAAGCTTGCATGCCATCTTGCAGAAGTACATTGTACAGTGTCTCCAAACTTTTAAAGGAGGTATAAATGACAGTATGTACTTAAATGCTGATTGTGACAGGGGATGAATTCATTCACTTCCTTAATCTCCATGTATTCATTCAAGTACAAGTTGAGACAGTATATATACAGTTTATTATATATA
>JAGKTI010039101.1:0-10615 GCA_018397915.1 Birgus latro | reverse complement strand
CAATGACCACTCTTGTAATTCCTGCAATTGTGTTACAGTTCCTACAATTATTTAAGTACAAGTGCTTGCATCACTACAATTATGTTACAGCTGCAACAATTATGTATCTACAAACGATAGAATTACTGCAATTTTGTTACACTGAAACTGTTACAATTCCTACAATTATGTAACTACAAACGCTTCCATTACTGCAATTATGTGACAATTGCTACAATTATATAACTACAAATGATAGCATTACTGCAATTATGTTACAGTTGCTACAATTATGTAACTACAAACTCTAGCATTACTGCAGTTATGTTTCAAGTGCCACATTTATGTAACTACAGTTTTATGGCCAACACAATTATGTAACAGTTGCATTAACAAAATGTAACTATAATTTTAATGGCCAACATAATTATGTAATAGTTGCATTTACAAGATGTATCTATAATTTTATGGCAAACACAATTACGTAACAGATTCATTAACAAGATGTAACAAAAATAATATGGCAAACACAATTATGGAACAGTTGCATTAACAAGATGTAACTATAATTTGATGGCCAATACAATTATGTAACAGTTGAATAACAAGATGTAGCCTAACTACAATTTTATGGCAAACACAACCATGTAACAGGTGCATTAACACAATGTTATATTACAGTCACACTTGTGTAACAGCTGCATTAAAATGATGTAACTACAGTAGCATTAACATGATGTATGTAACTGCAATTATACAATATTCAAACAATTATGTAACTTCTACAATACTGTGTATTTCTCTTTTTAACTGTAATGTGTATATGTATGCATTAATATGTTATGACAATATTTACTGTTGCTGGTACGACAGTGGGCGTGACCTAGCGATATGTAGGCATAATGTTATAACAGAATTCTATATGTAACTGCGGTATGTAACTGTAGGCATAGGTAACAATATGTAAAACAGGTAGTTAAGTCTGAGCTCTCCAGGAAGAGTTAGAGAACATATCCCTTTGCCAAGACGAATCATGAATGCCAAACACTCCTGATCATGTGCCGGAAACATGATTGAAACACATGCACAAACGTACGTTCACATACACCCACACACTTTAGCTAGAAGTTAGAGGGAGATATAAGTCTGATATCACATGTAGGAAGGTTAGACAGACAGAGACAGTCAGAGTGAGACAGAATAGGACAGGAGAGAACATAAGTTAGACAAGGAGACAACGACAGGGAGTAGGAGAGTGAGAGTAAAATAGGACAGCAGATAGCACAAATTGCTACTAGCCATAGGCTATACTGGTCACGCCAAGCTCCTAACTTTCATTCAAGTAACTATCTCACAATAAACTTCACCGACCCAAATCTGCCTATTTCATCATCCCACTTAACCCGCCGAGTCCCACCGACGTACGATGCACATCGCTACTTTTTTCCGCATACAGACCCAACGACGTGTATCGTACGTCACGCAGTTGCAAGGCCCATTGTGTGCACATTTTTCAACATTCGCGGGTGATTTTTGGTAGGCATATGTGGGAGACCTTCTTATACCTGCTGTCAAGCGGAGATACTGCCTGGACCCACCTAACCCCCCCTTCCCCCTCCTCCCCCCCACACTGGGCAATTCACCTGTTAGCAGTAACATAGCCAGTAAAGACATGTTGCCCCACGGTCTCTCCAATGACGAAATTCACAGTGAAAGTGATTCCCGAGGTGGAGGACAAAGAAACAAAGAAGCTAGAGGTAGAAACAAACTGAAGTGATGAGGTGGTAATGTCGTAAAGGAAGGTGCCATATACTGGGGTTTTGGGTGAATGAACATTGTTTATAAATGCCTATATTATTGTGTGTAGACTTGTACTACACATAAATTCGTACCAAATAAATGAAATAAACATGTAATTTAAAGTGGCTTGAATTAGTTAACCCTTCCATAGTTCGTTTTCTTTAGCCGGGTACCCTGAAAAAGAAGGAAAACATAAGGTTGAGTGACACCTGTATCAATATTTTTTTACCTCAGGATCGCGATTTCCGTATGAATTTTCGATGTTTCTCACCAAAAGCGAAGGTTTCAGCCAAAAAACAAAAAGTCGAAAATCGGTCGGGATCTGGGGGTAGGCTAGGTAAAAAACGGTCGGTACTGGACAGGTTAAAATACGAAAAGAATAGCGGAACAGAGAAGGCCTACACTGATATCTCCTACATACCTCACCATTACTCTCACTTAGCGACTTTCCCATCAACGAACAACAAAATGACCTCTATAGTATTACACCCCTCGGCTACGTCTACTTTTTTTTTTTTTTTGGTCCGACACTGGGCATAGGCTTCACAGCCTGCTATCAAGGCCCAGCAGTCCTCCTACATACCAACACCTCTACATGTCACCACTTCGGCGCTAACACCCACCGTCCATATTGAATACATGCTAGGGCTGTCTCATACAGGACTGGTGTATTGGTATTAGTGGGGGTATTTTTACGAAATGTCAGCGGGTCTTCTGGTAGATCAGTAAAGCCTGATTTTTAATGAAATTCGAATCTTTTAAACTGTTCCCTGCCCCAGTGAGGATTCGAACCTGGGTCCGTCGGGACTGCAAGCCACCTCTCTACCGATCGAGCCACCGCCTCCCCTAAATACTTACAATAATTGATCATGCTTGTGTGTGTTTAATGGACAAAATTTCTCTGGTAATGTGAACAAATACGATAATCATAAACACAGGTTGATGTGTATAGGTTCGCAGCAGAGCCCGTAAACAGTGAGCTCTATAAAATGGAGGGGCTATCTCCTCAGCGAGCATGACTTTGGCTGCCATATTGCAACACCACACTCCTCACCTCCACCATGGTAATGCAATTGGAACACTGTTCTTAGCTTCCTGCCTCTGTTTTGGTGTTGTTCCCATAATCTGCGCAGTGGGCCATCACAATATTATAGCTGCAGAGTGGACCATGGCTCTATAGTTTCTGGTTTCAATATCTGATTTCAAATGACCTGGGCTTCAGTGTGGTGCATAAACATTATCAACACTGCCCTGTGCCCCTGGCAGTGGGCACAGAAACTACGCTGTGCTACTCATGAGAATCCTCCCCCCATGTGATAAAGTTCAGTGCCGTAAACCTGTATATGTCCACCCGCCACGGCACGTGACTTCCTGTTCTGTGTTCGTTAATAAACTGAAAGCTATTATATAAGGCAAAGTATGCATTGTTTCACACTTCCCTTTCATGATGTTCATTTTAACCCCCACGGCACTAATTTTTATCAACTTGTTTACCTTCCCTGGGTCAATCTGTTAGGACTTCTTTTTCTTAAAATTGTTAATTTTTTGTCATCAGATCAAGTGTTTCTGAGCTTGAACTCTTCATCACCCTCGTCTTTTTGTAATTTACACCTCTTGGGTGGGTGTTGGGGCAGCGTTAAATTGCCAGCACCGTGGAAGGTAAACAGGCGTGAATCTGCTGTTGGTGGAATACAAACGAGAACTGGAATACTAAATATGCAGTATATGGCAACTGCGATGTGGCAGGGCTGGGCAACATTTGGCAACCGTGGTATGGCAGGGATTGGTAACAGCTCTGAGGGAGAATCAACATTCCTGTGGAAACCACTGATGCTTCCTCGTGCTTGAACTTATGGCGCAGAGTCCCATCGCCTCATATGAGGCAATTTAGTGCTGACAGGGGTAGCCTGCATTATCGCCTCATATGAGGGGATGAGTGCGACGGGAGTCCTTTATTAGGCCTATTAATTACAGTCACCTCTAGGAAATTCAGAGGTTATGAGTGAAAAATTATTCCTCCAGAAAATTCCACTAACCGCTAAGTAATAAATTTGTTGCAATGTAAGAACAGAAATCTCTAGATTTAGCGACTTATCCACTGATTTGGCTGTCCTGATCAAGAGTTGCAGTATATTGTATACTGAAAAACATGGGAGTGCAATACTTGCTAACCTTGGTACTTACTTTGAAATCTAATATTAAATATGCCAAAATATTCAAAATTTCATCAAATTATGCCAAACTATTGCCAAATTTTACAATATGCTAAAGATTATGTTAAACCAATGATTTTCCAGAGAAATAAGCTAAATTTAGCGTAATTATGCTAAATCTGGACACGCGGCATGGAAGTTTTGTTTACCTGTATTCGTTTTAGAAACTTTTAGTCTTGTAAAATTTTCTGAATAGTCCTGTATTTCTCATATATATTAGCTTGCCAAGGAAAATCTTATTCTTGAATTATTCAGTGTTTATAAGTGGAAAAAGCGGCTATCGTATTTCTGAATATGTAAATTTGTTACATGAAAGGGGGGTCTTTGATGGCGTTTATCCTCCTGTCACGTGCTAATACTATTCTATTGCCATAACCAGGTGACAAACGCCTGGCTTGAACAGCAAGTTTATTTATGGTATGAAAATCGGTAAAATAAGACAATTACGTTTGACAATACTGGCGTCCCCTAGGACAGGGAGAGGAGAAGAGAGAAGAGAGGTGGTTGCTGGGATTGCATAATATGAAGGAACTCTAGGTTTGTGGCAGGGTGAAGAAGGTGGAGTGTACAACGGTGGAAAGAGAAGTCGAGGATTGTAGGGGATGGGGGAACATGGCAATATGATCAGCAGTAAGGAGACAAGATGGGCTGAAGAGACTATGAAACATTTGCAAGGTACTGGGAAAGTTGGAGTTGATAGGATGTGATGCACAGATAAGGATGCAGGGGCAGCGTCTAGGGGAATAAATAATGGGAGAGATGCCGTACAGGAGTGGGATACAAGGGTGAGGTGAAGGGGGATGGTGGTGAAGCAGAGATGAAAAGCAGGTGATGAAGGGATGGTATACAAGGGAACAATAGGTACTCATCTCCATTTACGAATTACCACGGCTCCTTTTTATCAGTTAAGTATACCCTGGCTTGGTTCCAGACAAATGTGATGTTTTATGATCATTGTTACTCAGGCTGGGTTTGGCTTTGAGGTGGTGGGAGCTGGGGTGGGGAGAGTTTTTTTTTTGTTTTTTTGTCCTGGTTGTTATTTATACTGATTAAGTGTTCGGCTGTTGGTACATATGTGAGAACGATATTGCACTGGGTGTTATGTGTTACGCTGAGTGTGCGTGTCCCTGTCTCATTATCAATTAGTGAGTGGACAAAACAACTAAAAATGTATTGATCCTTATTATTCAAACATTATGGAATTGTAGGTTTTTCCAGACACTGACTTTTTTTTTTAGAAAAATAAGTCAAGTGTCCAAGTCATGCGCCATGGACAAAGTGGAAAGCTTTTATCCTATTTATACCAAACTTGGGGGAGAGGGCAATGATAATGCTTGGGAGAATTGGTTCAGGTTTGAGAACACTTGCACTTAGAGGTTCAGGTCATAGGTCAGTGTCATGAGTTTAACTCTTTAACTAAAGGAGTTTTGATTCGATGTGACCCTACCTTGAAGAGGTGTTAAGAGTAAACCAGGATGAAGAAATTTGGTTTTGAGAGCAATTAGTAAAAGGTCAAGGTCATTGGGAAAGATTAACTAAAACAATTTTTTTTTTTTTTTTTTTTTGCGTGTCCGACTCTGGGCAAAGGCTTCCGGGCCTATCCCCAAGTCCCAGTAGTACTTTTTGGGGCCCAGTAGTCCTCTCACATCTCCACATGTCACCACTTCGACGCTAACACCCACCAGCCATACTGAATACATGCTAAGGCTGTCTCATACGGGACTGGTGTACTGCTGTTGATATGATTTGGTCCAGACTTGATGGAAAAATGTTGAGGTTCAGGCAAGGATGAAGTTTTTTTTTTTTTTTTTTAAGAACAATCCGCCTAAGACACAAGGCAAAGCCAAATACAGTATTCGACCCTTAGATCAGTTGCACCGCACGGGTGCTACAATGAGTGCATGTTGTTGATGTTGCTGGAGGTGGTGGTGGAGATGGTGGTGATGCCACTTGGGTGTATGGCTGCTGTATGTTAGGTATTTGGTTGCTGTTTTTGTTGTGGTTGTGGTTAGGACTGCTGATGTTGATGGAGGTGTTGCTGTTATATTGTGGTTGAGACTATTAATGTTAACACGTCACGTCCCGACCGATTTCCTACCTCCGATACCCCCCAGCCCAAGCAATTTCGGGGAAAAAAAATTTGGCTCAAAACTTCGCTTTTGGTGAGAAACATCGAAAATTCATAGAGAAATCGCCCTCCTGACCTTATAAATGTTGCTACAGGTAACGAGTCAGCCTTACAGTTTGCTTTTTCTCACAGTATCTGGGCTCAAAGAAAACGAACTATGGGAGGGTAAACTAATTCAAGCCACTTTGAATTACATATTTATTTATTTATTTGGTACAAATTTATGTGTAGTACAGGACTATATTGGTTTTCACACAATTATATAGGCAATGGAAGCATTGTTCAGTCACCAAACACATCCACATATGGCACCTTCCTTTACGACATTACCATCTCATCGCTTCTGTTTGTTTCTTGCTCTAGCTTCTTTATTTCTTTGTCCTCTACCTCAGGAATCACAATCACTGTGAATTTCGTCATTGGAGAGACCGTGGGGCAACATGTCTTTACTGGCCAGGTCACTGCTAACAGGTGAATTGCCGAGTGTTGGCAGAGGGGCGGAGGGGGGGGTCAGGTGGGGCCAGGCAGTATCCCCACTTGACATCAGATAGAGGAAGGTCTCCCACATATGCCTACCAAAAATCACCCATGAAACTTGAAAATTGTGCAAATTATGACCCTTGCAATTGTGTGACGTACCCGTACGTTGATGGGTTTAGCTGTGACGAAACGTTGCGACGTAACCCATACGTCGACGGGATGCCTCAGGTTAAAGCAAGGTAGGTGTTTGGTTGCTGTTGTTGTTGTGATTGTGGTTGGGACTGCTAATCTTAAAGCAAAGTAGCTGTTTGGTTGCCATTCCTGTTGTTGTGGTTGGTACTGCTAATGTTAAAGCAAATTAGGTGCTTTGTTGTTGTTGTTGTAGCTGGGACTGCTAATGTTAACCCATCACGTCCCGACTGATTTCCTACCTCCGATACCCCCCAGTCCCGAGCAGCTTAGGATTATTTATTTTTTTTGGCTCAATCCTTCGCTTTTGGTGAGAAACATCGAGAATTCATAGAGAAATCTTTTTTTTTTTTTTTTTTTTAGAGAAATCACCTTCCTGAGCCTATAAATGGTGCTACAGCTGACGAATCAGCCTTACCTTTCGTTCTTTCTCAGGGTATCTGGCCTCAAAGAAAACGATCTATGGGAGGGTAAACTAATTCAAGTCACTTTGAATTACGTATTTATTTATTTATTTGGTACGAATTTATGTGCAGTACGAGACTATATTGGTTTTCACACAATATATAGACAATAGAAGCATTGTTCAGTCACCAAACACATCCACATATGGCACCTTCCTTTACGACATTACCACCTCATCACTTCTGTTTGTTTCTTGCTCTAGCTTCTTTATTTCTTTGTCCTCCACCTCAGGAATCATTTTCATCATGAATTTCGTCATTGGAGAGACTGGCATGACATGTCTATGCTGGCCAGGTCACTGCTAACAGGTGAATTGCCAAGTGCGGGCAGGAGGGGGGGAGGGGAGTGTCAGGTGGGGCCAGGCAGTATCCCCACTTGACAGGATATAGAGGAAGGTCTCCCACATATGCCTACCAAAAATCACCCATGAAACTTGAAAATTGTGCAAATGACTGACCTTGCAATTGCGTAACGTACGGGTACGTCGATGGGTCTAGCTGTGACAAAACGTTGCGACGTACCGGTATGTCAACAGGACACCTCGGGTTAATGGAAGTTAGGTGTTTGGTTGCTCTTGTTGTTGATGTGGTTGGTTACAGTGACGCAGGTTAGGTGTAAGGTTTTACTGATGTGCTTTTGTATGGATGCTTGGTGGGTGTTTGGTTGATTTAATTGTGATTGTCAGTCACACCTGTCTCTCTGGTAGCGTGACGGGTCTATTCTGTGTGTTCGTGTGTACGTGTGTGTGTCTGCAGTAGCTTGACGGGTTTAGTGCGTGTGTGTGTGTGTGTGTGTGTGTGTGTGTGAGAGAGAGAGAGAGAGAGAGAGAGAGAGAGAGAGAGAGAGAGAGAGAGAGAGAGAGAGAGAGAGAGAGAGAGAGAGAGAGAGAGAGAGAGAGAGAACATTATAATTCAAATAGTTTAGGTCAGTTTTAACAAGACTGTGGAAGGCTTGAGGGTCAGCCAAAGGCTTGGCCTACAGTTGTTTTTTTTATTTATTTATTTTTTTGTAGAACAGCAGGTTAACCCGTCACGTCCCGACCGATTTCCAACCTACAATACCCCAAAATCCCGAGCATTTTTGGAATTTTTTTTTATTGCCTCAAACCTTCGCTTTTGGTAAGAAACATCGAAAATTCATAGGGAAATCGCGATCCTGTGCTTAAAAATGTTGATACAGGTGTCATGCAACCTTTCATTTTCCTTCTTTTTCAGGGTACCTGACTAAAGAAAACGAACTATGGAAGGGTTAACTAACTCAACCAACTTTCAATTACGTATTCATTTATGTATTTGGTACGAATTTATGTGTAGTACAAAACTATATTGGTTTTCACACATTTATATAGGCAATAGAAGCACTGTTCAATCACCAAACATCCACATATGGCACCTTCCGTTCTGGCATTACAACCTCATCACTTCTGTTTGTTTCTTGCTCTAGCTTCTTTATTTCTTTGTCCTCCACCTCAGGAATCACTTTCACCGTGAATTTCGTCATTGGTGAAACCGTGGGGCAACATACCCTTACTGGCCAGCTTACTGCTAACATGTGAATTGCCCAGTGTGGGGAGAGAGGGGGGGAGCGAGGGTTAGGTGGGGTCAGGCAGTATCCCCGCTTGACAGCAGGTAGAGGAAGGTCTCCCACATATGCCTACCAAAAATCACCCATGAAGCTTGAAAATTGTGCAAATTATGACCCTTGCAATTGTGACGTACCCGTACATCAATGGGTGTAGCTGTGACAAAACATCGCGACGTACCCATACATCGATGGGATTCCTCGGGTTAAAGGCCAATTTAGACAGTCTTGTTTAGATTTACACTAAACCTGGTGGAACGGTTGAGGGGAAGGGAAGGATGAAGTGACTTGATTTCAAGAATGCTTAGTCATTTGTCAAGGTCAAAGGTCAGCCAAGGATGAACATATTGGATTTTGAGGGAAGTGGATCAATGCCCAAGGTCATCTGAAACAGTTTCTACCCAGTTTGGCCCAACCTTGGAGAGCATCCATTCAATATATTAACACTATGCTGGGAATCGAACTCGGAATTCTCAGGTGATAGCCAAGCAGCAATTCACTACACTAGTGGTTCCCAACTGGGGTCCATTCAAGTGTTCCATAGGGATTCCATATATTTTTACATTTTTATTCTGCTGGAATTAAGAGACATGTAGTCCAGTATAAAATTCAGACTATACAATACTTAAAACAGAATGTTAAAACGCTAGAATTTTCCTACAAAGTATAGTTTCATCTGTATTATGAATGTAAGTATTTACTGCAGAAAGAACTGCTATAAATTTTGTTAGCTCGATCTATTTTCTTGAAGGGGTCCACAGGTGAGAACGTGGTTGAAAAATGGAGGAGACAAAAAAGGTTGGGAACCACTGCACTACACCACGACCAGGTAAAAGTTATTGCAGATTGTCACAACCTTGTAACCAATTTCCCTCTGTCCCCACTGTGGGAATGAAGCGGTTCAGATAACCCCTTGGCACTCGGGCAAGTAGGTGCCTTTAACCCCTTTACCGCGGGGTTGTCGGAGGCACGCCGTGCCCGTCCCGTGGGGCAAATCCGCGCTCTGACTGATTTCTTTAAAATATTTGTCAAAAATCAGTTATTAGTCCAAGAATATTATAATTATATATGCATATGGCACATACCTTCAGCTTTTTCCTGGGATGTTTTTTTTTTAGCACTCGTCAACTACCGTAGGACTTGTGGAGACTTCTGAAGTTGGGTAACTAAGTCTCCACTTTACACTTCCTGACATCCCGTAATATGAATACAACTGCCTGATATTATCACTAGAAACACTATTCAATGATTCCCAAGTAGTTTGGAATCTATACTCAAAAAAGAAAAATACTGTGAAAGCAATGTAAAATACGAGTGCGTACGAGCCTCCAACTCGCGCTAACTCGCCGCTCGTATTCTGTCTTTTCCTATTCATTTACACACTCACACTTTATTATTTCTAGTACTTTATTACACTTAAATATATCTAAAGTCCTTCAGCACATCCCACACGATGTTTAGTAGGGGTAGAGGTCACAGGACCTTTTATAATGGGCGCAAAAGCGGCAGAAATGGAGGGGCGTGACTGCAACGTATTTCCACCTTGAAGGACGACAGTATAACCAGTAATGTTATACATATCTCTGTAGCCAAGAGTTGAAAGTGTCAGCTGCTAATGTATATGCTAAGATCTAAGTCGTAGGAAATCTAGACAATACTTAATAAATTAGGTAGTTCCAGGTGAATATAATATCACTCAGGCTTCTCCCTTCCTTTCTTATATACATTTTTATTACGAGAATAGCTCATACGGCATATTTCACGGGGGAAAAAGCAGGGG
>JAGKTI010039100.1:0-10615 GCA_018397915.1 Birgus latro | reverse complement strand
ACCGTCTCTCTCCTGTAGCACGTCAATCGCCCTTGAGTAGAAGCTCACCAAGTTGGAAACACATGACCTTCCACTTCTGAATCCAAACTGAATTTCAGTCAAAATATTCATCTCTTCCAGATATTTTATCCATCTATCTTTCAGGAATCTCTCACACAATTTCGCAACCATGCTGGTTAGGGACATTGGTCTATAATTCAGGGGTTCTTCCTTGTTTCCTCCCTTATAGAGTGGCACCACATTTGCCTCTTCCATTCCCGAGGCACTTTCCCCTCTTCCAAGGAGCACACAATTAAATTGTGAATCTTATCCGCCAGTTGTTCTCTGCATTCCTTCAGTACCCAGTTAGAGTTTCCATCTGGTCCTGGGGCTTTCCTTACATCTTGAGTTCCCAGTAATTTATACACTTCCTGCACTTCCACTTTTATATCTTTTATCACTACATTTCTAATCACTCCCTCTTCTTCCACAAACTCCCTTTCCTTAGTGAAAACTGATTGGAAACATTTGTTCATTACTTCAGCTTGCATTACTGCATCCTTGTAGACCTCTCCTTCTACTTCCAGTTTGGTGATTCCTTCCCTTTGCTTCAAATTGCCATTAACAAATCTATAAAACAATTTGGGTCCATCCTTACATTTGTCAGTTATACCTTTTTCAAGGTTCCTTTCTTCCTTTCTACATATTCTTGTATATTCATTTCTAGTTCTTTTATATTCTTCCTTTGCTCTGATATTACCTCTCTTTCTACATTTGTTCCATGCCATGTTCCTCTCTTTTTTCGCTATCACACACATTCTATTAAACCACACCTTTTTCCTGTTTTCTTTCCCACTTGCTCTTGGCACATATTTTTCCACTCCCAAATAGTAGAGGTCTAAAAAGATATCCCACTTCCTCTGTATCTCTCTTGTTTCTCTGAATTTTCTCCAGTCCGCTTTTTCAAAAAATTTTCTCAGTTCTGCAAAGTTTGTTTTCCCAAAGTTGTATCTTCCTTGCCTATAAAGCTCATCTCTTGGCACCACGTTCCCTGTTATCATCTGGAACTCAGTGACCACATGATCACTTTTTCCTATAGGACACAGATAATTTAAAGATTCAATTACATCAGGTTCTTTGGATAGTAGCAAATCTAATCTTGCTGGTGTGTCATCACCTCTGAATCGTGTCTCTTCTTTAACCCACTGTGTCATTACATTATTCATTGCTATATTTAACAATTTAGTGCCCCACGAATCTTCGCTGCCTCCTGAGTCCCATTCCTCCCAGTTCACCTCTTTACAATTAAAGTCACCCATTAGGATTATATTGTTGCTTTTCTCAGTCACTTTCTGTAGATAACTAACCATGTCTGACAACATCTCCTGGTATTCATCGTCATTCCATGCTCTCGTCTTAGGGGGAACATATACCACTGCCATATCTCTCTTACCATTCTCCCCAGTTTCTAATTTCATATTTATCGCTTCGACCCTGCCCTCTGCCATTTCCACAGTATCTATGTTTATATTGTCCTTCACTGCTATTATCACTCCTCCTCCCATTTTTTCTTTTCTGTCTCTTCTCCATAATTTGTATTTCCCACCTCCCATATGAATATCAATATCTTCTTTCAATTTAGTCTCTACAAAGCACATAACATCAGGTTTGTGTACCTTCAAAAAATCATTGATTTCTAACCTTGCTGATATTAGTCCGTCATTGTCTGTGTACGCCATTTTCAAACTTTTTTCATCGTTTTTTATAGTCTCGTCTCTCCTTCCTTCCATCGGTACCACTTTTTCAATTTCTGGTCCATAACTCTCCAATAGAACTCTGTCTTCTCTTTCTCCGTTCATTGTTCGTTTTTTATCTTTGCTTCCTTTACTAACTCCTTTAATTTAGCTCTTTCCTCTTCATTTGCATCTCTCCTAATCCAAACATTTTTAAACCCCTCTTTCTCTGACAATTTCCACGTTCTACTTATGATTTCATTCACTATTACTTGGGACTTAAACTTTACTTTCAAGGGCCTTGCCCCACCATCCTTGTACTTTCCTAACCTAAACACTTATTCAATCTCTTCTTGGGCTTCATTGTTTCCCTCCATAACCAGTGATGTTATTTCTTTAGCCTTGCACAGTTCCTCTCTCTCTCTCTTTCAGATCTTACTGTCATTCGTTTTTCTTTTATTCCTGAAATTATCACACATTTTTTCTTGTCTGCTACATCCCTGACCAAAGATTCTCTACTTTTTAGTACTCTAACCACTCCTTCTCCACGTTTTCCTTACTTTGTTGTTCTATGATCTCCTTCAGATTTACATTTCTTTCCTCCTGTATTTTCTTCCACCCCTTATGTTGCTCCTTGATTTCCTGAATATGCTCATCTTGCCTCCTCGATTTTGATTCGTACTCATCTAGTTTACTTTTTATTCTGTCCGTTTCTTCTTCCA
This sequence comes from Birgus latro, assembly GCA_018397915.1. Lineage (NCBI taxonomy): Eukaryota > Metazoa > Arthropoda > Malacostraca > Decapoda > Coenobitidae > Birgus > Birgus latro. The sequence goes on along the minus strand of JAGKTI010039100.1, from coordinate 8,181 downwards.
ACCTCTTATTCTCCCTCTTTAGCTGTTTTATTTCATTTGATGCAGATTCGTTACTCATCTTTAATTCTGTGACTTCTTTTTCTTTTTCCTCACTACTTGTGCTAACTTTTTCCAGTATATTCTGTAGGACTTTGATCTCTCTCTCTTGCTCTATGGTCCATTCCTGCAGCTGCTTAATTACTTTCCATACCTTTTTTAACTCCTGGACATTCCTCTCCGCTGTTTTCTGTACTGCTACTCTTGTTTGTTGCAGCTTATCGCTTCCTTTACCTGCATTTTCCTCGGAGAAGCCCACAATTTCCCCCTCGCCAGTTGTAAACAATCTTCCGTCTCTCTCCGCCATGATACAACCATATGGAAACTTTCTTTTTCACTTTGCCTTGTATTTTTTAGGGCCGAAACTTGCATTTTTTAAAACTAATATCCGACGGGACCACCACTCACGCATTCAACAACCACATAATCACAATAGGCTATCTCCTTTTCGCTGCTAGTTCTGCGATTATTTCCCCTCGATCCAGGAGCAGCTCCATCTCTCTCTCTTTACGATCCGTGTGCGTGTGTGCTTTCTTATTTAATTGTATCTTTACAGGAATGGGTCGAGCTTGTACTGTCCCATGTCTTAACCATTTTTATCATACTTATCCTTAAATTTATGAATTGTTTTGGCACACACTATTTCATTCAGTAGTGCATTCCACTGATCAATTGCCCAGTTTGGGAAACTAAATTTTCTTACATCTTTATCACCTCTCTTTTTATGCAGTTTTTTGCAGTGTTCTCTTGGTGATGCATCCCCATAGGTTATGTAATCATTTATGTCTATTTTCTCCTTCCCTGATATTCTTTTATATAGCATAATCATGTCTCTTCTTTTACTTCTCTCCTGTAGTGTAAGTAGATTCATTTTTTCTAGTCTTTCTTCATAGCTTAGATCCCTTAAGTTTGGTACACATCTTGTAGCACCCCTTTGAACTTTTTCAGTCTTATCTATGTGTTTTTTTAGATGAATATTCCAGATCCCTGATGCATACTCCAGGGTTGGTCTGATGAATGATGTTATTATCTTTCTTAGCATGTCTTCATTTATGTATGTAAATGTTATTCTCATATTTGCAAGCAGTGTATACATGTTCTGTGCCTTTTCAATGATGTGATCAGCCGGAGATAATCCATTATTGATAATCACACTTAGGTCTTTCTCTTTTTCTGATGTGTGTAGGATTTTACTTCCTAACTTATATATAATCCCAGTCAGGTCTTTTTCCACTTTTACCAAACTTGATTACATGACACTTGTCCACATTGAATTCCATTTGCCATGTATTGCTCCTTTCATGAAGTTTTATTAATTCTTCTTGTAGCTCTTTACAAGAGTCTGCATTAGAAATTCTCCTTTGTATTTTTGCATCATTTGCAAGCATATTTAAATAGCTTTCACTTCCAATGTTGCTATCTGTGTCATTTATATACACTAAAAACATAACTGGTGCCAGCACTGAGCCATGTGGAACTCCACTAGTCACTTCCCTCCATGATGAGTAATTTTTCTTTAGTCCACTTCTCATTTCCCTTCTTTTTGAGAAAATCTTGCGTCCAACAATACGGTTTGCCTCGAATTCCTTCTTGATGGTACAATTTTCGTAAAAGTCTTTGGTGCAGTACTCTGTCAAATGCTTTCTTGAAATCTAAATAGATACTGTCCACCCATCCTTCTCTTTTATGTAGTGTTTCTTTTACTCTGTCATAGTAGCCCAACAGATTAGTAACACATGATTTTCCCTTTCTGAAACCAAACTGTCTTTCTGTTATCATATTGTGTTCTTCTAGATGATTTACCTAAACTTTTCTTATCAGCTTTTCTAGTACCTTGCTTACAACACTGGTTAGTGATACTGGTCGGTAGTTGAGTGGGTTTTATCTATTCCCTTTCCTGAATAAGGGAACAGTGTTTGCTTTCTTCCAAGTATCAGGTAGTTTACCTTGTCCCAAGGATTTCTTGAATATTAAAGTTAATGATGTACTTAACTTCTTTGCACATTCATGTAACACCCAACATGAAATTTCATCAGGACCATTTGCTTTTCCTCTGTCCAATTTACTTAGCTTTTCCTGTATTTCTTTTTCTGATATTTGTATATCTGGTAATATGTGTGGGCATGCATATTCCTTATCATCCCTCTCAAAATTATTTCCTTCTGTAAAAACTGATTGGAAATTCTTATTTAGTGCATCACAAATATCTTTCTCCTCTGTGTGGTTGATCTCCTCATCTGTAATGAATTGTATTTTATCTTTTGCTTTGGTTTTGCTTCTGATGTAGCTGTAGAATAGCTTCGGTTGATCACTACATTTATTTATGATGTTGTCCTCAAACTGTGGACTTCTCTCCTTATTCTTGTATAATTGTTTCTTGCCTGTTTGTAGTTGGTATATGCCCTCTCACTATTGTGTTTTCTGTATCTGTTCCACGGCAAGTCTCTTTTTTCTTTTGATTTCTTACATTCTGTATTAAACCATTTCTTTATTTTCTTTTCTGCATCTTTGTGCTGTGATATGTACTTTTGGACTCCTTTTTCATAAAGCTCACAGAATTTTTTATATATAACATTTCTAGAGAAGGGAAAGAAGTTGTATGCAGCCTTCATGGATCTGGAGAAAGCATATGACAGGGTGGATAGACAAGGATTGTGGAAGGTTTTAAGAATATATGGAGTGGATGGGAAGATGTTGAAGGCAGTGAAAAGTATGTATGAGGGTGCTAAGGCTGAAGTGCGTGTGGATGGCAAACTGAGTGAAGGTTGGATTGAAACAAGGATTTTTTTTTTTTTTTTTAATGTGTCCGACTCTGGGCATAGGCTTTACAGCCTGCTATCAAGGCCCAGTCGTCCTCCTACATACCATACACCTCTACATGTCACCACTTCGGTGCTTAACACTTACCGTCCATATTGAATCCATGCTAGGGCTGTCTCATACAGGACTGGTGTATTGGTATTAGCGGGGTTATTTTTACGACATGTCGGCGGGTCTTCTGGTAGAGCAGTAAAGCCTGATTTAATGAAATTCAAATCCTTAAACTGTTCCCTGCACCAGTGAGGATTTGAACCTGGGTCCCACGGGACTGCAAGCCAACTCTCTACCGATCGAGCTACCGCCTCCCCCCTCCATGGTTGTTCAATATGTACATGGATGGGGTTATAAAAGAGATACAAGGTCGGGCAGTCGATGTTGGAGTGGCCCTTGTGAGAGAGGGCAGTGTTTGGAAACTCCCTGTACCGTTGTTTGCAGATGATACTGTGTTGTTGAGCGAAGACGAAGGGGAGCTGCAAGGCTTGGTAGATGAGTTTGGGAGAGTGTGTAAGAAACGGAATCTAAAGGTGAATGTAGGGAAGAGTAAAGTGATGGTCTTCGAGAGAAGTGAAGCCAGTGAATGTATAGTGAGTCTGGATGGGGAGGATATGGAGAATGTGGGTGCATTTATGTACTTGGGTAGTATGATGAGTAAGGATGGAAGTGTGGAGGGTGAAGTGCTTGAAAGGGTGCAGCAGAGATGGAAGGTTGCTGGTTCATTGAAAGCAGTGATAAGAAACAGGGAGGTGAGTGTGGAAGTGAAAAAGTTGTTACATGACAGTATTGTGATACCAACTCTAACATATGGAAGTGAAGCTTGGACCCTGTTGGAAGGACAGAAGTCAAGAGTGAGAGCAGAGTGGAAATGAGTTATTTGAGAGGAGCATGTGGAGTCACATGGAGAGACAAATGAGGAAGTGAAGGAGCGTTGTGGTGTGGTTGTGGACGTGATAGGAAGCGTTAGGAGAAACACTTTAAGGTGGTTTGGGCATGTGGAGAGGATGGAGAGTGAAAGACTGACAAGGAGAGTGTATGTGAGTGAGGTTGAGGGGGCGAGAGGGAGGGGGAGGCCGAGGATGAGATAGAGGGATGGAGTGGAGAGGTACATGAGAGAGGGGGGTGTGAGTTGGGAGCGGGGTAGTGAAATGGTGGGGGACAGAGCGACATGGAGGTGATTTGTTTGTGGCCACCCCGTGCAGGATTGAGGCGTCTGGCAATAGATAGATAGATAGAAATCTTATCCTCTAAGTTCCCTTTCCCAATCTATTTCTAAGAAGTACTTCTGTAGGTCGTGGTAGTTTCCCTTTTTATAGTTTAGGTTCTTTTTGTAACTTTCATTGCTGTTAATTATGTCATATGGAATCCTGAAGTTGCAGTTTAGTGCTACATGATCGCTTTTGCCAAATGGAAGGTGATACATTAAACTGTCAGTATTGTTTTCTTGTCTAGTAAATATGAGATCTAATACTGATGGTACATCATCCTCTTTTTCTGCTGCTTTCCTTTTCATGTTGCTTTAGGAAAAACTCCTGCACTAGATCCAGGAGATTTTGGTCCCAACAGTTTTCCTGGCTTATTATATCTAGAGTATTCCAATTTGTATTTGTATTAAAATCTCCAGTTAGTATAATTCTTTCCAATTTCTCCTCCATTCTGTGTAGTGATGCTCTTAAACTCTGAATTGTACTCTCTGCCAGATCCTCATATTCACCTCTTTCCTATGAGTTTGATCTGGATGGCATGAATAAATTTGCCACAGTTATGTTCCCTTCAGGTGTATTAATCTCTACCACAGGCATTTCTACATGCGAGGGTGTATCTAGTCCTATTTCTTTGACTTTTAGATTTTTTCTTTGTTAATATCATAATTCCTCCTCCTTTTTTTAAGTCCCTATCTCTTCTCCATATATTGTATTCCTCTAGGTTTAGGATGTCATATGATATCCTTGGTGTTAATTTTGTTTCAGTTAGGCAAATAATATGTGGTTCATTTTCTCTGATGTAATCATTCATCTGTGATAATTCTCCTTTTTTTAAGTTCTTATCTCTTCTCTGTATACTGTATTCCTCTAGGTTTAGGATGTCGTTTGATATCCTTGGTGTTAATTTTGTTTCAGTTAGGCAAATCATATGTGGTTCATTTTCTCTGATGTAATCATTCATCTCTAATAATATAGATACCATTCCATCTACATTTCAGTACATCAACTTAATCATCTTGTTTACGTGCTTGTCATTACTTGATTCTATCTTCCTCCTTTTTATTCCCTCCTGGTTATGTACCACTTTCGAACCTTCAATCCAATTACTTTGTAAAAAAAAATGTATTTTTCTCCTCCTCTGATCTTCCCTCATTCTTTGTTTTTGCTTCTTCCCTCTTCTCTTTTAGTAGTTCCATATCCTCTTGAGCTAGGAATCTTTTTATCAATACATTTTTGAACTCCTCTTTTTCCATAAGTTTCTTTGCATTTTTTAGTACCTCCTCCACAGTGTTTACACTCTGGAAGGTTACCTTTAAGGGCCTTGACTTGTTTCTCTCATATTTCTCTAGCCTTTTTTGCTCCTCTATGTTTTTATTGCAGATTTCCTTTGATACTTCCTTCAATATGCTCATTACATTTCCTATCTCTTTTTTGTCTCGAGATCTTGTTTTTTATTTCTTTCTCTATATCAGTGATCACTATAGATTTGTTGATATCTGCTGAATCTCCAATTTGGGATTGTTTTGGATTATTCTTTTCACTTCCTTTTTAGTGCTTTTTTCTTCAACTTTTGTTTCTAAGTCTTTGTTTACTTTCACCATTTTAGCATATGTAGTTTCCACATCATTTTTGTAACTTTGCATTGCTTCATTTGTAATATCAGAAATTTTGTGATCTACTATATGATGAAAATTTAGGAACCACCGCTGTCAGTAGTGTAACATTCCCAATTTTAGCCAACGTACTGATGAAGAATCAGACACCAGTGTAACGCCGGAGAATTTAGGTACCACACCAGTGGAATGTTCAGATTTTTTTGTGCCAGCGTAATGATCAGAAACTTAGAGGTTATGCTGCCACCAGTCTGATGATCAGACAATAGAGAATATGGGAACAGGGGTAGCGTGATCTTATTGAGGCTTTAAAGATTATTGTAAATAGGGTAGCGTGAATTTATTTACTAGGCATGAGCAAGTAGATGTTAGTACCCCTTACGGGCAACTCAACCTCATGTATACTTCTTTTTTTTTTTTTTTTATGCATGGAAGAAGGAACCAAAGGCCACGGGCCTGCATACTGTTCCTTCCAAGAAAAAGCAAAAACAGTACAAAAGAGAGCCAAATTCAAGATCCATTCAATTCGAGATGCCTGGACACACTGCATTTGAAAGACTGGAGATCATAGAAAGTAGGAAATACAGACAGAGGAAGACAGTTTCAGAGTTGACCAGTTGCATAAATAAAAGACTGGGAGTAACGGTTAACTCTTGCATTAGAGAGTTGGACAGAAAAGGGATGAGAGTTTGTTGCTAGACGGGTACTACGTGCCCGTCGTAGAGGTGGAGGGATGCAAGCAGGCAGTTCAGAGGAACAGTGACCATTGAAGTAGCTATAGAAGAGAGATAAAGATGCAACAGTGCGGCGAAGAGACAATGGTTGAAGGGAATCAGTAAGAGGAGGAGAGTTAATGAGACGAAAAGCCTTTGACTCCACCCTATTGAGAAGAGCTGCATGTGGGGAGCCTCCCCACACATGAGAGTTGTACTCCATACACGGGTGAATAAAACCCGTGTACAAGGTCAACAACTGTGCAGGGGTAAAGAAAGTACGGAATCGGCTTAGCACACCTAATCTCTTGGAAGCAGATTTCACAAGAGATGTAATATGTTCTTTCCAAGACAAATCCTGAGAGAATGAAACCCCAAGCATGTTCAAGGATGATGCAGGACATAACTGTTCATTATTAAACATTAGTGGGTAATCCTGAGGAAGATTTTGTCGGGTTGATATGTGTAAGAACTGAGTTTTTGATGCATTGAAAATAACAAGATTATTTTTACCCCAATCAGAGATACGAGCCAAATCAGACATTAGGTGCGCCATAGCCTCATCCCTTTTTTGTTCAAGTAACTGCTGAGATGGACGTTGCGGGAACTGAATGGAAAGGTGAAGGGTGGAATCATCAGCATAATGAGTGGATAGGGTTAGATGTACAGCTTAGAAGGTCATTGATGAATAAAAGGAAGAAAGTAGGTGATAGGACAGAACCCTGAGGAACACCACTGTTGATAGGCCTAGGAGAGGAACGATGGCCGTCTACAACAGCGGCTATAGAACGACCAGAAAGGAAGCTAGAGATGAAGACACAGATAGAAGGATAGAAACCATAGGAGGGCAGTTTGGAAATTAAAGATTTATGCCAGACTCGATCGAAAGCCTTTGAGATGTCAAGTGCAATGACAAAGCTTTCGCCAAAGTCCCGAAAGGAGGATGACCAAGAGTCTGAAAGGTAGGTGAGAAGATCGCCAGTGGAGCGTCCCTGACGGAACCCATACTGACGATCAGAAAGAAGGTTGTGACAGGAAAGGTGCTTTAAAATTTTTGTTAAGAATTGACTCGAAAACTTTTGATACGCAGGATGTTAAAGCAATTGGATGATAGTTAGAGGGTTGGGAATGGTCACCCTTCTTTGGGACTGGCTGAATGAGAGCAAACTTCCAGCAAGAAGGAAAGGTACAAGTTGAGAGACAAAGGCGAAAGAGTTTACTTAGGCAGGGTGTAAGCACAGAAGCACAGTTTTTGAGGACAACAGGAGGGACTCCATCAGGACCGTATGCCTTTTTAGTATTGAGGCCAGTAATGGCAGAGAACACATCATCTGAAGACATTTTAATGTCAGACAATAGGAAGTCAGAGGGGGGAAGTGATGGAGGAATAGCACCGGAATCGTCTAAGGTGGAATTGGAGGAGAAAGTCTGAGCAAAGAGATCTGCTTTATCAGTAGAAGAAATAGCTACAGAGCCATCAGAGTAGAAAAGAGGAGGGAAGGATGATGAGGTAAAGTTGTTAGAAAGGTTTATGGCAAGGTGCCAGAAGGAGCGAGAAGAATTCGAGTTGGAGAGTTGGGAACATTTAGGACGGATGAAATTGTTTTTAGTAGAGCAAAGAACAGACTTAGCACGATTCCGGGCAGAAATATATAAAAGGTGTGATTCAGGGGTGGGTTGGCTCCGGTACCTCTTATAGGCCCTCTCCTTGTTGCGGACAGCATTAGAACAAGCGTGATTAAACCAAGGCTTTCTTGCATTAGTCAGAGGATATGAGAAAGGAATGTATGCTTCCATGCC
>JAGKTI010039099.1:0-10615 GCA_018397915.1 Birgus latro | reverse complement strand
CCCCCCCCCCCCGCCAATACCTTCATGTGGATTTATTGTTATTTTATTATTGTAGCTGTTATTATGCCTTCGTATTTCCAACTTTGCCCACTTACATACAGTTGATGAGTATGTAAGGAGCGAAAAACTAGTGCTGAGTTTCTAATATATTTTATTACTTGTGTTGAAGGTTTTACTTTGACGAATAAATTATGACATAGCCAGAGTAATATGTGTGATATATTGTATAGGCTACTGCAGTAAAAGAATGACGAAATAAAAACTAGAAACTTATAACATTGATTGTTTATTGACAAAAAATGTTACAGTAGAGAATATTAAACTTTAATACAGAATAAATATACACAGACATAAATTAAAACATTGATATAATAAAATGGGTAACAATGTAATACGCAGGTGGAATATTAACACACCATGCATATAGAAAAAGGTAACAAGAGAGAGAAATGTAAGTAAAAAATTCTGTTACATTTTGACTATGGCACTGGCTTATACCAGTAATAATAATAATAACAACAAAAACAACAACAATAATAATAATAATAATAATAATAATAAATATTGTGATATAATACTAATACTAATAAAATAATAATAATAATAATAACAATAATAATAACAATAGTAATAGTTGTCATACGCATTTGTTAAGCGAGATTCGAAGACCTCAAATGCTTCACAGTGTGTTCGTGTGTGCTTTGCCCTCTCCCTCCGACCAAGCTCCTCAACGACTCACCCCAAACTATCACTGTGGGCCCCCGTCCAGAAAGGGTCCCGACCTCACCTCATGCCAGAGTGGAGAGGGCTAGAAATTATGGTATCCGAGTGTACCGTCTTAACTTCGTCCCCGACGACCCACAACTCCTCATTCACGTACCGTCTTATCTCCGGCGATCCAGCCCACCTTATTCAAGCACTTTCTTAACTTCGTCCCCGACGATCTACAACTCTTCGTTCAAGTACCGTCTAAACTTCGTGTCCACCTCCCAGTCTCATTCCAATAGTGTCTCAAGCTAGAAGCGCACTTCTCTCTATTCACCAACCGATATGTGTAAATTTACTGTAGTTTATTCTCATCAGCCCATTACTTGACTTTCTATAGAGCTTATTCTCCGGATTCTCTCTACAGATTGCATATTGTGTAAATATTCATTTCTCTATCCTCACTTCATTGTCATCCTCACCAACTACATTTATAACTCATCTCACACTTCACACTTTATTTATTAACTCTCCACATCATTCATCTTCATTCATTTTCATTTCCATTCTGTATGTAAACCCTCATTTCAGTTGTAAATATTGCCTATTCCCTCATCTTCGCATTGTAAATCTACACATTTTCTTCCTCACAGCTCATCCTAAATCTGCTAACCACACTATATGTCATATTTCCAATTTACTGAGCTTTCTCCCACCCGCCAGAGGCAACAAACTGCAAGTGAGCAACTAGGTACCGACGATGACGATTCAGTGACTCATCTCCGCAGTGGCTGCTCCTATCAAAAACATACTTCATCAACTAAGACACCCCTTACCACAGACCACTCGCATTCCACTCTCACACCCACAATCATTACTACTCCTACTTCTACTCTAAACAACCCACATCCTTTAAATCCAAATACCGTAAGTCCAGGTACCCCTCCCTCTTTCCCTGATTCTTCAGAGCTTCCTTCTATCCCTGCTCCCTCAATTATCACTACTTCCTCTCCCTGTCAACCGCCCACTTCAGTAACTTCCTCACATTCGGAAACTCACACTCTTCCAACCAAGGCTAATACACTCCCTCCCTCACAGTCCATCTAATTAGATGATGCAAATTGGCCTAAATTTACCGGCATGGACTCGACCTGGTCAGTTTATGACCTCTTCAGAGAGGTCAAAATGGATATTCACAATCGGCGTGTCAGGGGGAAAATATGTATTTCAAAAAGGAAAATGTGATATTGTATAATTGGAGTATACAATATATAGCTATGTGTGCTAGGAATGACTATCGAGTCATTTATTGAGAGAGAATAGACTCGTGAAATCAAGTGGCGATTTCACTTTATGCTTGCTTACTTCGCCAATTCTCTAGAGTCGAGAATTTATAGACTTTCTCAATGGTACACAGCAGAGACTAGACGCTCAAGTAGGCTGTAATATTGTACCGTTGGCCTCTGAGAAAGTTAGTTTCTCCCCTTAACATTCAAAATAATAATAATAATAATAATAATCAGGATCTTGGCTGAGCCAAACTTCTAGCTAGCACAACGGATTTAAGGATTAATTCCAAAAGCTGGCCTAAGGACAAGTCGTGATTAATATAAAGAGTTGTGCTAAAGTGGAGTAGCAAAACTGTACTAAATATGTAGGAAAATTAAACAAGACTGTTACATTTAACAAAGCTCAAGAAAACGAACTGTAAATTTATTGAATACATGAAAATATTTACGTTACATGACTCCAATTCAAATCAAGAAAGGGAAATGCACTCACTCAAACACTCAGACAAACAGCTAAATATCCCAAAACTTAAGCCTAGGAAAACAAAAGAAATACTAATCGGTATAGATGAGACCGAGCTGTTGCAGACGATCACCAACAGGTGGGAGCTACGGGGATACACGCCAATACAAGCTGAGATCTGAAATCGCTAAGAAAGTGATCACTCTAGCCTTCGCAAGGCGTACCGCACGCACGGACCGTGCCTACAGTCAGACTAACTCTGGTTTTAAGTGTCTGACGCAAAGGCGTGTGAAAGGGTGTGGCCGGGCCAACGGTCAGAGAGGCGGAAGCGATAATTCAGAAATTATCGCTCAGAGGAATGCACCGTCTGCACATAAAAACAATCACTCGCGAAAGAATGACGAAAGTTTTGACAACTTGATGCGAACATAAGTACGCGAGCGGACGGTAGAGAGAATGAGCGAAATATCGAACATTTCATAATAATTCGTTCCTCCCGTAAAATCACTCGATGTCACAATTTACGTTACATAATTTTACGATGTAGAAAAATTCGTGACACGGCGAATCACAGATGAACCACTCAAAGTCTCTTTTCTTATGGGTCAGTTATACCAAGGCAAATCAGAAATAGGGGCCGCGATCCGTGCAGCTTATTTTGATGACATTAAAACATTTGATGACTTCCAACAGGAACCAATACAGCTCTGTTGCCAGCATTCAAATGCCGCATCTCTCATTCGTTTAACTAATCTCCTCACCCAGATGGAGAAGGACATGAAAGTCCCACCCAAAAATGCCAAATTATTAGAGGCTGCGGTTGCCAAGAAGGGCACTAGTTCTAAGATGCAACAGTTGTTGCTATCGATAGGCACAAAATGGGTAGAAAACATTAACGGAACTCATTTGCTTTCACTAAAAAAACTTTGGAGATCTGCTAGGTTACCTGAGATTCTTAAATTGGCTAGATCCCCGACAGAGAGAGCTAGCCCTGGAGAGGTTTCAGTCCAGGAGATAAAATTGTTCAGGTTTCCAAGACCATCCAAGAAACACCAGGCTCGAACCGCAATCGTCAGGCCACAAATCGCCCCTCGGTCTCACAGGCCTGTCACACCTCTACCGCTTCATCAGCATCAGACTACTCGCTTGCGTGTCCCACTACATGGGGAAAGCCTAACACTCACCGTTCTCCTTTATGGCACCAATCACCAACCGCCAGTCGTGATCAGTCTAATGTCCGACGGGGCAAACAATCATCGGTTGTGTACTGGCACTGTGGTAACACCGGGCATCGAGAATGTAGTTGCGACTGTAAACACAGACATCACTCACAAGGCAGACAGCGTACTCCTTTGCTATCGCGTCAACCTAAATTCAAGTATCATAAGACCAGTACGACTCACACTACTGAAGAATGTTGTTACCTAAACAGCCGCCAGTCAAGGGCAGCAGAGCGCCCGTATCGGAACAATATAACGTAGCGACAGAACATCAACTCCCCATTCACCATATAGGTCGTATAACTTCACCAGGCTTAGTCATTCTAGGATGGAGTAATGACATACAAACATCGTTCTTCATGGACAGAGGATCTACTGTAAATTTGATCTCTGATACCTCTTTAAACATCATTAGAGGAACAAACAAAACGGTCAGCTTCCTTGAGCGGCCTGACATCCGCTTATGCGGTGTAGATGGCCCAGAGTTTGAGGTCAAGGGAAGAGTCACTTTAGAGGTAGAACTAGACAGAGCCTTGACCCCTTTCCCACTAGCATTTCATGTTACTAACGACCTCAGATATCCAGCAGATGCCCTTATTAGTTTACCCACCATGGCACAAGACTCCATTGCATTATTAGCTGCCTGTGGTCGTATAGACATTTCTGGGTTCCCAGTGTACAGTATGGAATATCCCCGTTCTGTACTTACTCAAATAAACTCCGTCATTCAGTTTTCCCTGAACCCAAAACTGCCTAAGAGTACAGAGCAATACTCACCATCATCATCATCTGAGAGTAAAGAGATAAATCCACCACAATCTGAGAGCAAAGAAATAAACTCATCACCTAATGATACACCCTCTAAGCATTCAGTAATGGGTCTTACAAACCCCTCTAACGACAGCACTATAACCGACTCAGTCATGTCTCAGTTAGCTACCTCACAGATGTTGAATGATGTTCTCCAACACGCTGAGACGAGGCGTGGAGTAACGAATATGTGCACAATTTTGTTACCGCATGAGTTTACCAAGGTCTCTGTTCGTGTTGTAGGTGCGAAAGAATGAGTGGTTGTACTAACATTACCTGAGACATGTTGTGTAAATGGCTTAACTTATGAGTCGGCATGGTGTACTGTGTTGGAAGACAACTTATTTTATCTGTACTTGCCAAATGTCATCAATGCTCCACGTAAGCTTAAAAGTGGTGTAAAGATTGGAGATTTCCTGGTGTATTCAGTGGCCGTAAAAGTGTGCCAGGATCTATTCTCCATTCCTACTGTCGATTATGATGATAGTGATCCGACAGGTGTCTATGCCATCAACTCTAAGGGATCTGCTCCGACTCTTTCACCTGACCTGCTCTCAAGTCTGACTTGTAAAGATTTCCCACAACATAAAGATCAGTTAATCAGTCTCTTACAGTCTTACCGAAATATTATAGCCTTACCAGGAGAACCGATGGTTAGAACAGACTTCGTCAAACATCACACAGAACTAGCACCAGGTACTCAGCCGATTTACATACAAGCGTGTCGAATGCCTCACAGTTTGGGAAAACAGACAGATGAGATAGTACAGAAAATGTTAGATCAGGACATTATTGAACCCTCTGTCAGTCCATGGAATAGCCTACTTTTCTTAGTCCCAAAGAAGGGTGGTCACTTTAGACCAGTAGTGGACTACAGTAGAGTAAATTCTGTTGCCGTCCCTGATCATTTCCAGTTACCCGTTCTCACAGATTTGCTAGAGTCACTAGGTGAAAACAACGTAGTCTTTACATCCCTAGACCTACTCAGTGGCTACAGGCAAGAAGAAATCGAGGAATCATCTCGCCCTACTACAGCCTTCAGTACCCCTTCCGGACATTTTCAGTTTTAAGAGGCTTCCTTTTGGTTTGAGGAATGCTCCTTCCATATTCATGCGACTTATCCATTCAGTCTTCAGTGGCATGATGGGACACTCTTTTTTTTGCTTATCTAGACTACATAATTGTTGTGAGTAAATCAATCCCTGAACATTTTGCCAAGCTACAACAGTATTTGAGCGCCTTCAGCTTGTAAATGTGACTTCCTGAGGAAGAACATCAACTTCCTAGGGCATGTAGGAGATGCAGAAGGTATTCATACCAATGAAGACAAAACTAAGGCGATCATCAACTTCCCAGAACCTAACAATACAGATGCTGTAAAAAGTTTTCTGGGACTGAGTGGTTACTATCGCAGATTCATCAAGGGCTATGTAAAGATCGCCGATCCTCTGACTCACTCAAGAAAAATGTACCTTTCGTTTGGACTAAAGATCAGTCACAGGCCTTCCAAACACTCAAAACAGCTCTTATAAACGCCCCAGATTTAGCATTTCCCAGTTATACAAAACCCTTTCCTCTATGCACAAATGCCTCAGGTGCAGTTTTGATGCAACTCGATCAAGCACCAAGGAAGCGTGTAATAACTTATGCTAGTCACGCCCTTACATCCGCTGAATGTAATTACAGTGTCAGAGATCTCGAAGCTTTAGCAGTGGTCTGGTCCTTGAAACATTTCAGAGATACAGTATATGGTTATCCAGTGCATATCCAGACAGACCAGTTCCCTCCATGTGATCTGTTCAAAGGACGAAACCTCACAGGTAGATTAGCTAGATGGTCGGTCAACATCTAGGACTACAATCCCACTTTTCAGTATGTGGCAGGAAAATTGAATGTCTTCGCAGACGCACTCTCACGCAATGTAGCAGCGACTGTCACATCACTGCAGCCAAATGCAACTGAGAACACCACACTAACACCCGAGATTGTTCAAAATTCTCAGCGCAAGGACCCTGTATGGTCCAAAGTAATTTATTTCCTGGAATCGGAAGATACCTCTACCTAACCTACTCTGCCAGTACCAATAGATGAGTTCATGCTCAAAGATGATATCTTATACAGAAAAAAACATTACTCACAGGGAAAGACTTGCCTAATACAGAAGTACACAACTCATTGTCCCTACTGATCTAATATCTGCGGTCCTTCAAATAGTTCATGATACACCTCACGCATCCCATCCAAGTAAAGACTGATGCTTGTGAGGAGCACATCTCGGATACTATTGGCCAACCATGCGCCGCGAAATTAATGCACATTGTGACTCTTGTATCTCGTGCCACCGCCACAAAGGATCACCCGGGTTGCCTGCACCTCTCTTACAATACCAAATCCCACCACGCCTGTGGGAAACAGTCTCCATTGACCTTTTAAAACTCCCTCTTACAGAATCAGGTGCTGAGTATTTGTTTGTATCCGTCGACCACTTCTCGCGTTACTGTGTCATGGTGACCCTCTCAGATAAAACCGCGAAGAGTGTTGTAGGTGCCTTCGTAGACCACGTAATTTGCCCATTCACTACTCCACGTACTATTCTCACTGACAGTGGCACTGAGTTAACAATAGTCTCTTGGATGAAATCTGTCACCAATATAAAATCAATAAATGCAATGTTGTTCCCAACCATCCGGCTTTCAATGGCCTTGTAGAGTGCCATAATCGCAAAATCTTAGAGTGCCTCAGACATCTAGGCTCTCAGAGTCCATCCTGGGATGAATGGATACCCCAAGTCGCATCCTTCCCTCTTTGTCCTATTTGAATTGATAAAAGCCTACCCTATTCCCTTTTATCCTCAAAGCCAGGCCCCATCTATAACATGGATGACTATGTGAAAGTGAAAATGGCGAACTTCCAGACAATCCATCAGTATGTCAAGGCAAATCTGGCTTCATCTCAGGAGGACATGTTGCAGCGCCAGCATAAATCTGCCTCCCCTATCAGTATCAACGTTGGAGATTTAGTCTTTGCTTGTTCCTTTACGTGCACCTCTAAATTGGATGACAAATTTACAGGCCCCCACCGCGTGATCACTCAGCAGGGTAACAAGTTTCACATACAAGAATTGTCAACTAAAGATACCAAATGGGTAATATCAAATGGGTACAGTACATGCAGACGATCTAAAGCGTGCACCACGAGGACTGGTGTTGGAAGAATCACTTGCACAACCTACTGCTACTTCTCCTTCTCCACATGTCCCTCAGTCTGACCCTTCTCCACCTACATTTCCTCATTCATCAACCAATCAATACTGATCCAAGCTGCGTTCCACACATCAATATCTCCGTGACCTCTCCAATTAATTTACCCTTATTATCTAGGTACGATGTTAGCCGTCTACCTGCTGGCAGTGCTGACCCTCATAGGGTCCATGTTGGGTAAGGACGATGGTGGATTACGTCCCAAGGCCTTGGTCGGCTCGGGAGGCGAGGTAATGGTGATACAGGACTTAGTCTCCCTGCGCTACGATCTTGCGCCCCTGCCTAACGTAGCCATCGCCCTCCCTCGCTTCGCACGCCAGTTGGACAAATTCAAGACCCACCTCTCAGCCATCATGGGGAAACACAACCCTGATCAGTTTTGGTACCGTCTCTATCTACCGATCTCTTGAAAACTGCAATACATCACAGACATATTCTCTCAGCTCAAAGACACATTTTCCATTCAGACATCCGTAGATCGTTCTCGTGTGAAACGAGGTCTCTGACTTTGGAGTGAAATACTTACGGCCGTATTACAAGTCGAACCCGATCATCTTCGGACCCTAAGGCGATCGTTATCGTGAAGGTTGATCGGGTTAGTGAAAGTGGTATTACAAGTCGATCCCGACGCACATCAAAACAAACTCTCTCCCGACGATCCCTTGTATACCAACCTATGCAAGTTAGTAATAAATAAAATTAATAAAAACGATTGGAAGGAGTCTTCTTTCCCTTTATACTGATATATACTTATTTATTAATTTTCTCACACCATTATCAATCCCAATAATGCTTTTATTTATAGCAGAAAATTGTTATAACAGCGACGGTATCAATGTGTACCGTTGGCAATGCGCGTCACCATAGAAACAGAGGACGCCAAAATGGAGAGTGACAGAGCTATTCCGTTGTCAGCTGTCCAAAGACTACAACTTTTAAATATGATTAAAGAAAAGGAAAAAGTGATCCAGGACAGGTCAACAGGAGCTGCAGTCCTGGAGAGGAAGGCGGCGGCTTGGGAAAACGTAACAACAGCATTCAACGCCTCAAACACAGACCAGCAACCCAGGACGGCTAAACAGCTTCGACGTAGCTTTGAACATGTCAAACGCAAGTAAGGGCTGCTTTAATTTATCTGCATGATAATGAGCTTTTGCCGAGAGTCAGTATTTCACAAACTGTTGTCGTTCCTATAACCAGATTACAAAAATAAGCTCAGTATTTGCTGGAGGTGTGATTGAAGTTGGAGTAGGCCTACCAGGATTTTTTGTTCAGCGTACATCATGATTATTGAATTAGAGTTAGGTCAGTAATTACGCCAACACCTGTTTAATGTTATGGCTAAATTTATTACATGAGTGATAGTTATATTTATGAAGGATTATATTTTATGAAGGACTGTCAAAGGTTATCTAGCTTAAATTGGAGAATTTTCCATATTAAATCATTTTATTTTTGTAATTGTTAAGTTGCTTCACAAAACTTGACATCTTTTACAACTCTCTCTCTCTCTCTCTCTCTCTCTCTCTCTCTCTCTTTCTCTCTCCTTTTTTTTTTTTCTCTTTTCTTTTTTTTTTTTCTTTTTCTTTCTTTCTCTCTTTTTTTTTATTCCTTTTTATTTTTTTTTTTTTTTTCNTCTCTCTCTCTCTCTCTCTCTCTCTCTCTCTCTCTCTCTCTCTCTATATATATATATAGTTACGATTTCGAGTGATATGTGGGTCCTGGGACTCTAAATCATAACAAAGAGAAAGAGGTTCTTAAATAATAAAAGAATATTCATTCATCAGTCAAGAGGACCCAGTGGAGGGAGAAGGATAGGGAATGTAAAAGGGGGTAAAGACTTAACAGTTTAATATACTAATAATAATGTCACCACCACCAGCTTAAAACAGTACACTTATCCAACACATAATACTAATACTCCTAGCTAAATACATTACACTCCCTAGCTAAACACATACAAAAACAAATATATAAATGTGGGGGCAAAAGAACACTGAGACACGTGGAATGGATGGAGGAAAGATATACTCATCAGAGTAGATACAGATGTTGGTGCCTGGGTCGCTGCTGGGTCTCCTAGAAAGAATGTCCAGGAAGTGTAGAGCACACCAGAAGCCAGAAAGAGTTACCGGTGTACTGGCGCACAAGCGCATGCTACTTAACCATCTCGCTTCTCATACTGCCTGTTGGCAAGATGGGGCAAGAAACTCAAGCTACCATAGTAGGTAGGCATCAGCTTGTCAGAGGGCGCTTGTGGTGAGGTGCACAAGCCACAGATGGCGCTCCACCTAGTATACGTGGCTGGTAGCAGGTACACCCACAATCAAAAGTTCGTCGACAGTCCCTGTCAGGCATATGTTTCTACCGGCTACCAATAGGTGGCGCAACGTTCTAGCACGAGCGAAGTGGGAAGTGGAGTCAGTCAACGAAACTTGAGAGGGAGAGGGAGGCGACAAGGAATGGGTACGAACCCGTGGAGATCGCAATACAATTCATCTCGTGTGTTTTGCTGTTATCAATAATGCATTGTTATTTCCAGACTATTATACAAAACTTATTATAATTCACCTTAGTTTACGTAAATAGATCTTCCACAGCTGAAAATGCATACAAATTAGTGGTGTCTCGAGCAAGATTCCCACTTATTCGAGGCATCTCTGCTGCAATTACCGTAGGTTGACCTGGGTCTTTTGCAAAAGGCGGCCCGATGGTAGGAGACTTCAAATTAGTATTTTTCTCGGCATGTGTGTCTAGGGCAATTTCAGGCCAAGTGTCAGGCATGCGAGCTCGTGTCTACCTTATTCGTTCTCACTCGTTATGTGTGTGTGTGTGTGTGTGTGTGTGTGTGTGTGTGTGTGTGTGTGT
>JAGKTI010039098.1:0-10615 GCA_018397915.1 Birgus latro | reverse complement strand
TTCATTCCCATACTTCCCCCAAATGTAGATTGAACTTTGAAGGAATGGAGTTGCAGCAATCAACTCTGTTGTCGTTCCCCAAATTCCCCAAGACTTCATCTTGGGTGTTGTAGCCAGTCCTTCAGCTCCCACGAATTCACAGAGCCGGATGCGAAGATCCATGTGCTGAGGATCAGATCCTGTGATGGCAAAGCACAAGGCACGAAAACAGCAGTTTCCATCCCCCTGGATCTTGTGCCACAGTCTTTGAGGATTTCACATGATTCTCTTTCCCTGGTCTCCATCATGCTTCTCCTGATATAAGAGAGCCCAAGCCTTTTGCAGGTGTTCCTCTGCCATTCTTCACTGATTGGATTCAGTGATGCATCCCAGAGCTGCTGCTCCTCTTTAACAATTTCTACCTCATCCTGGTCGGTATCATCATTGATGTCCTCTTCGTAATAAGGGCGAGATGGGGCTGTCAGGTTCCTCATGAAACAGTGTCCTAAAGATTTAAGAAAGTGGTTGACTTCTTTTCGCTCCCAATACTCAGGGAATGCCTCAACGATACAATGGATCTGATCATTCAGCTGTCTCTGTTTCTTGATGGGTTACTTCCCTTTCCTACCCATCTCTCCTTTTTCCCGCTCCAGCTGACCCTCTCGTTCGATATTTTGTAGATAGCTGATCAAATGATAAATATTGAGATGAGATTTCTCACACACAATATTAAACATATTGTGGAATCCTTCCACTGTGTTGGTCGTCGGGGGGAAGCCGTTAAGAGTCCTTTCATGGACATTCCAGATTTCTGGCAGGAACTTTGGAGGAAGAGTCTTCTTTCCAAGTTTTTTCTCATGTACAAAGTACTCATGAACATGACTGGCGAAGGGTTCAAGGTGAGGATCAAGACTTTCAACAGGGGTGTCATGCTTCTGGGATCAAGCTTGGAGGTAAGAAAGCCAGGGCGACGATGGAGTGAACGTCATCCCTGAGTTTGCTTTCTTCAAGCTTCCCAAAGTTTCCCTTGAAGCCAGCTGACATATCTTCCTCCCACAGATGCGGTTGAAATGGAAGAGGCATCCTGCAATCTTCACTGTGGGAAACGATTCTTGAATAGCCTCCATAGCCCGAACCTCGAAGTCAGTGGAGAAGAAGGTTGGCTCATGTATGAGACCTAAGTGAAGAGCTTCCTTCTTCAGTGCCTCAAAAAATACTATGTAAGACACTGCTCTTCTTCTACATCAAGGCATATGCACATGGAGTCCAAACTCCATTAACACAGGTATGGACCGTGTACAATTGAAGAAGTGTCTTAGGTAGAACCTTAAATGTCCCATCTCCGATCCAATAATTGCCTATTGATAGCGATCACAGTCCCTCTTCAGTGGCAAATGCAAAGATATGGGCATCCTCTGAGGGGTCACAGATGAGCCACTGTTCGCCACCAAAGGAAGAAAAGGCATCTGGAAGTTTCTTCAGGAGGCTCTAGAATGGTGGAGCCTTCGGAAAGTCATTGGTCTGTGCATTCTGGATGACTCTCTTGGTTGACAACTTGCGTGGCAGAGCAGCCCTTCCCTCTTCATCGACAGTAAAATTGTTGCGGAGATTGGCTGAGGGTTTTTTCTTTTTATCTTGTGGGGCGTTGTCCTTTACTTTAGCCATATAAGAGGAAGCTTTGAAGAAGGAGACTCGAGGTGTGTGAATGTGGGCACGGTGGGGCTCTTTCACAAGCTTCGAGCCTTGTCAATTTGGAGAGTGACAGTACAGTTCATCCCTTTCTCTCAACAATGCCAAAGTTCTGTACCTGCAGCTAGTTTTTTTTGTTTTTTTTCCCGAACACGTACATGTGTCCATCATAGAATAGAACAAGTTTCCCCTTCGACGTCTTCGTCCACTTCATCTTCGGTAAGTTGTATGGATGCCAAACGAAGGCAAGTGTATCTGAAATGAAATTCAGATATAACAGTGTGAAAAGAAGCAGGAAATAGACAAGACCTCAAAAATGCATTGGGTGTTCACATTCTCATCCATCAATCAATACTGATGCTTTCTGGCAAATCTCACTTGCAGTAACTCGCGCCTCACTGGCCACTCACCAGAGTTCCCAATTTAGCGATTTTGTCCCTAGATTTAGCGACTTACAGTAGTTTTTACTGACAATTCAAATCGAAGACACTGAAGATGCGTGAAATAGCAGACTAACCTTCCTTTTCGTGCAGTAAGTGATATATACTCTGCTGTACTTTAAATTAAATTATGTTGATTATGAATTCGGTTGCAGAGATATTAATTGTATAATTTATGCCACTTTCAACTTATGTTCGTATTCAGGGAAGCCTGTGCGCATTGCGCACACTCACTAATGGATAAAAATCATATAGATATTTTTTTTCCAATATAGTGCTTGGGGTTTCATTCACACGGGATTTATCTGGGAAAGCTCATATTGCATCACTCATAAAATCTGCTGCAAAAAGAATAGGTGTCCTAAGCCTGCTCGAAACCTTCTTTACCTCCGCAGAGTTGTTGATTTTATGCATGGGTTTTATTCGTCCCTGTGTGGAGTACAACTCTCATGTTTGGGAAGCTCCCCACATACAGCTCTTCTCAAAAGGGTGGAGTCAAAGGCTTTTCATCTCATTAACTCTGCTCCTCTTACTGGCTCCCTTCAGCGTCTGTCTCTTCACCACACTGTTGCATCTTCATCTCTTTTTTCTATTGCTACTTCAAAGGTCACTGCTTGCATCTCTCCACCTCTACGACAGGCACATAGCACCCGTTTAGCAACAAACTCTCATCTCTTTTCTGTCCAACTCTCTAATGCAAGAGTTAACTGTTACTCCCAGTCCATTTATGCAACAGGTCAACTCTGAAACTCTCTTCCTCTGTCTGTATTTCCTACTTCTTATGATCTCCAGTCTTTCAAACACAGTGTGTCCAGGCATCTCGAAATGGACGGATCTTGAGTTTGGCTCTCTTTGGTATTGTTTTTGTTTTTTCTTGGAAGGAACAGTTTGTGGGCCCATCGCCTTTGGTTCCTTCTTCTTTGCAAAAAAATAAGAATAAAATAAAAAACTCATGTAAATATTTAACGACATATTTAGCAACTTCCTATTTATTTTTTCGACATTTAGCAACTTTTGAGAATGAATCTAGGGACATTCCAATGTCCTGATTTGGCAACTCTGCCACTCACTATCTCAATTAGTTGCCCTCAGACGCCTGCAGTAATGATCTTTATTTATGAAAACAAATGCAGGGTCTTTATTTTCGTCTGTGAAGTTATGTTTTTAGTTTCCTGAATTCGTCTTCCTGCTTTTGATGTTGAAAAATGAGTGATGGATTGTTGGTGTGGAAGAATTGATTAAAAAAAATCAAGTATCTGAATGATCTGGAACTATCTTAACCCAAGGTGTCCTGTCGACATATGGGTACGTCACGGAGTTTTGTCATAGCTAGACCCATCGACGTACTGGTACGTCGAGCAATTGCAAGGTTCATCATTTGCACAATTTTCAAATCTCGTGCTTGATTTTGGGTACGTAGGCGCGGAAGACCTTCCCCTATCTACCACCAGGCGGGGACACTCGGGAATCTCGCATGACCTGCGTGCGGCCGCATATCGTTCACTTACCTGTTAGCAGTGACCCAGGTCAGATATGGCATGCTGATGTCTCTCAGAGGAACAAATCCAAGCGGCCCTGGATGCCTTCACAGGAGACAGTGATTTGCCCCTCGATGACGAGGTGGCAGACAAAGATTATGTGCAACCAGAGGAGGAGGAAAGTAGCAGCAGTGATGAGGAGGTCCCATCACCAAGGAAGCAGCATTACATGACGTATCGTGCTGCTAGAGAGGGCCACCCAGCACCAAAACATCGTGCTATCACTATCACCTCTCTGCAGCCCTTACGTGATATGGAGCCGGAAAGCGAGGACGAGGACGAGGAGGGAGCCATGGGACGTGCTGCCACATGGTATGGCTGCGAGATCATCATTCATTGCAGCCCTGAGTAGACAGCAAGTTGTTCACTAAGGTACCGGCCAAGTGTTTTATTTGGGGAGGGCAGAAGTGGCGAGGAGGGAGTGAGAAATGAAATTGAAAGTGTATGGGCAGTAATTGAAAGTGAGAGTGGAGGGAGTGAGTCATCGTGCTCACATGCTGGTGTGAGGCAGAGAGTGCATAGGATTAGATGAAGAGCTAAAAAAATCTTTGATGAATAAAAGGAAGAGAGTTAGTGATAGGACAGAGCCCCGAGGAACACCAGTGTTGATAGATCTAGGAGAAGAATGATGGCCATCTACAACAGCAGCTATGGAACGACCAGAAAGGAAGCTATAGATGAAGGCACAGACAGAAGGATAGAAACCATAGGAGGGCAGTTTGGAAATTGATGATTTATGGCAGACTCAATCGAAAGCCTTTGAGATGTCAAGTGCAATAGCAAAGCTTTCGCCGAAGTCCGGAAAGGAGGATGACCAGGAGTCTAAATGGTAGATGAGAAGATCACCAGTGGAGCATACCTGATGGAACCCATACTGACTATCAGAAAGAAGGTTGTGATTGGGAAGAAGCTTTATAATTTTTCTGTTAAGAACAGACTCGAAAATTTTTGAGACAAGATGTTAACCCGCCATCCTGATGCTTTTTTTTTTACCCAACCCACCCCCAGAACCCATCCGATTTTCAACTTGTCTTTTTTTTGGCTCAAACATCCACTTTTGGTGAGAAACATCGAAACTTTAGCAAGAAAGCACTCATTTGAAGTGAAAAATACCTTAAACAGGTGAGAGATCCCTCACCTGGCTACAGTTTTTTACTATGCTGCGCTCCATAAAAGACACTCCCTTTGCAAGAGAAACTTAACCAAAACCATATAGCCTCGTAGATATTTATTTATTTGGTACGAATTTATATGTAGAACAAGAGTATATTGCTTTTCACACAATAATATAGGCGACACAAGCGTTGTTCTCTCACTAAACACATCAGCATATTGCACCTACCATGGCGAAGTTACCTCCTCATTACTTCGGTTCATTATTAACTCGTGTGCCACATAATCTTTGTCATTCACATCAGGAATCACTTTCACCTTGAATTTCGTTGTCAGAGAGACCGTTGTGCTACGTGCCTTTACTGGCCAGGTCACTGCTAACAGGTGAGTTGTGAGAAAATGGCACACACCCCAAGGGGGTGGGAGTTCAACAGGGTCAGGCAGTGTTGCCACATGGCTGGGGGTAGAGGAAGGTCTTCCACATATGTATACCAAAAAATCACCCACGAATCTTGAAGAATGTGCAAACGATGGGCTTTGCAAATGACTGACGTACGATGCACGTCAGTGGGTCTCAGCATGAAAAAAAGTTGCGACGTGCATCGTACGTCAGGGGGACGTTGCGGGGTAAAGCAATTGGATGATGGTTAGAGGGCTGGGAATACTCACCCATCTTTGCAGCTGGCTGAATGAAAGCAAACTTCCAGCAAGGAGGAAAGGTACAAGTTGAAAGACAAAGGCGAAAGAGTTTACCTAGGCAGGGTGTAAGCACAGAAGCAGAGTTCTTGGGGACAACAGGAGGGACTCCATCAGGCCCATATGCCTTGTTAGTACTGAGGCTAGTGATGGCAGAAAATACATCAGTTGAAAAAATTTTAATTTCAGCCATGAGGAAACCAAAGTGCGGAAATGATGGAGGAACACCACTGGAATCGTCTAAGGTGGAATTGGAGGAGAAAGTCTGAGCAAAGAGATCTCCTTTATCAGTAGAAGAAATAGCTACAGAGCCATCAGAGTGGAAAAGAGGAGGGAAGGATGATGAGATAAAGTTTAGAAAGGTTTTTGGCAAGGTGCTAGGAGTAGGAAGAATTTGAGCTGAAGAGTTGAGATCATTTAGTACGGACGAAATTATTTTTAGCAGAGCAAAGAACAGACTTAGCACGATTCCGGGCAGAAACATTAAAAAAAAATGTGATTCAGGGGGAGGTTGGCTCCAGTACCTTTTATAGACCCTCTAATTTTATGGACAGCATTAGAACAAGCGTGATTAACCCGCCGAGTCCCAACGACGTACGATGCACATTGCTACTTTTTTCCGCAGGCAGAGCCAATGATGTGCATCGGACATCACGCAATTGCAAGGCCCATTGTGTGCAAATTTTTCAACATTCACGGGTGATTTTTGGTAGGCATATGTGGGAGACCTTCCTCTACCTGCTGTCAAGCGGGGATAATGCCTGGCCCCTCCTAACCCCTCTTCCCCCTCCCTCCCCCTCATACTGGGCAATTCACCTGTTAGCAGTAACTTAGCCAGTAAAGGTATGTTGCCCCACGGTCTCTCCATTGACGAAATTCAAGGTGATTCCTGAGTTGAAGGACAAAGAAACAAAGAAGCTAGAGGTAGAAACAAACAGAAGTGATGAGGTGGTAATGTTTTAAAGGAAGGTGCCATATACTGGGGTTTTGGGTAAGTGAACAATGCTTATAAATGCCTATATTATCGGGTGAAAACCAATATAGACTTCTACTACACAGAAGTTCGTACCAAATAGATGAAATAAATGCGTAATTTAAAGTGGCTTGAATTAGTTAACACTTCCATAGTTCGTTTTTTTTTTAGCCAGGTACCCTGAAAAAGAAAGAAAACGTAAGGTTGAATGACACCTGAATCAACATTCTTTTACCTCAGGATCGCGATTTCACTATAAATTTTTGATGTTTCTCACAAAAAGCGAAGGTCTCAGCCAAAAAACAAAAAGTCGAAAATCGGTCGGTACCTGGGGTAGGCTGGGTTAAAAACCGGTCGGAACTGGGTGGGTTAAACCAAGGCTTTCTTGCATTAGTCAAAGGATATGAGAAAGCAATGTATGCTTGCATGACCAAGAGAATAACCTCCGTAATGAGTAAAGCACATGCAGATGGCTCCCAGCCTTGGAAGCAATAATCATTCCAGGGAAAATCAAAGAAGTACTGCGTCAGTGCCTCCCAATCTGCACCCCCAAAGTGCCACAGACGGCGTTTCTCTGGACGGTCCACAGGCCGTACCGGAGCGATAGGACAGGTTAAGGAAATAAGGTTGTAATCGGAGGAGCCCAACGGAGAAAAAAGATTAACAGTGTAAGCAGAAGGGTTAGTTGTTAGGATGAGGTCAATTATGTTGGAACTCTCTCCAAGGCTGTCATGGATACGGGTAGGGTGCTGTACAAGCTGCTTTAGGTCATTAAGGATAGAAAAGATGTAGACTTGTTCATCAAGTGGATCAGCGAAAGGAGAGGAGAGACAAAGGTGATGGCGAACACTGAAATCTCCAAGAACGGAGTTTTCAGAGAACGGAGAATTGGATAGAATGTTTTCCATCGTAGAAGTAAGATAGTCAAAGAATTTTTGATAGTCAGTAGAATTGGGAGATAAGTAAACAGCACAGATACATTTAGTCAGAAAATGACATGAGAGCCGAAGCCAAAGAGTAGAGCATTCAGAAGAAACAAGTTCAGGAATACGGGAGCAAGACAGGTCGTTGTGCACATATACACAACATACACCTTTGGCTTTGAAATGAGTATAGAGAAAGTAGGAGGATACAGAAAAGGGTTTACTGTCAGTTGCCTCAGACAGATGAGTCTCGGTAAAGACGGTAAAATTCAGTCTGTTCCTCGGAGCTCTACGAAAACTTTGATCATTTCAACGGAAGTAGTAATAAAATTGTCAGTGTTAATACTGCATGATGCCTTGTTACTTAACCTGTCACGTCCCGACCGATTTCCAACCTACAATACCACAAAATGCCGAGCATTTTTAGAAAAAAAAATTATTGGCTCAAACCTTCCCTTTCGGTGAGAAACATCGAAAATTCATAGAGAAATGGCGATCCTGTGCTTAGAAATGTTGATACAGGTGTCATGCAACCTTACATTTTCCTTCTTTTTCGGGGTACCCAGCTAAAGAAAACGAACAATGGAAGTGTTAACTAATTCAAGCCCTTTCAATTACATATTTATTTATGTATTTGGTACAAATTTATGTGTAGTAACAGATTATATTGTTTTTCACACATTTATATAGGCAATAGAAGCATTGTTCAGTCACCAAACACATCCAAATATGGCACTTTCCTTTATGACATTACCAACTCATCACTTCTGTTTGTTTCTTGCTCTAGCTTCTTTATTTCTTTGACCTCCTGCTCAGGAATCACTTTCACCGTGAATTTCGTCATTGGAGAGACCGTGGGACAACATACCTTTGCTGGCCAGCTTACTGCTAACAAGTGAATTGCCCAGTGTGGGGGGGAAAGGCGGGAGGGGGGGTTTGGTGGGGCCAGGCAGTATCCGTGCTTGACAGCAGGTAGAGGAAGGACTCCCACATATGCCTACCAAAAATCACCCATGAAACTTGAAAATTGTGCAAATTATGACTCTTGCAATTGCGCGACGTACCCATACGTCGATGGGTGTAGCTGTGACAAAACATCGTGACATACTCATACGTCGATGGGATTCCTCGGATTAAAGTAGGTAATACTGTGATTATTTATCTTGTTGTTGTATGATGCATTGACGTACATGGCATTACTGGCCACGTAGAAGTAATCAGTTAATAAATTTTGGCATGATGGCGACCGGTGTGTTTATTTTGATAGTTATGAGTATATTTTTGCCACCTTCAGATATTTGATAAAGATTATGAATTTTTCCAATATAGCGAAGGTAACAGTGAATATTATTTATTATGGGTCTCCATTTCTTCACTGAAATTCGCAACTCAGGACAGCTGTATGGGATTATTTCACAGTATCATCTAATAACAGCAAAAGCCTATGCAAGATAGGAATTGTTGTTCAGGGCGAGGGTGTCAATGATTTTTTTTTTTCCCACTCTAGAATTGACACTAATCGTTCGTCTTAGGAGTTTCATTAGTAGCGCAGAAGTTAACAAATCGCATATAACCTCTCTAATTCTAATAGAGTCATCAAAGCCGAGAACAACAGATGTGGAATTACTTTTTATAAAATAAAGAGAAGAACAAAGAAGAAGAAAAAGGTGCATTCGCATTAAACAGATTGTCAGGGTAAATAGATAAATCAAAAGCCTGCATTCTCGTTTGTAAAGGAAGCTCCCTAACATTTTTTCCTAACTGATTTATTTTCTGTGCATTACACCTTATTGTCCTCTCTGCGAAATAAATCCTTCCAGCATCGCCATACTCTGTATAAACAACATACAAAATTATAATAACCAGAAGTATCCAAGAGTAAATCACTAAGCAAGAGGCGCTAGAGAGCTTCCTTAACTGACGACAATACTGGCCTGAGAGCTGTATTTTCATCTTAGGTAGCAAAAGCTATCGCTCAACTTTCTCTTTCTCTCTCTCTCTTTACATATAGTATTGTACCTTAACATTGTCTTTCTCATTAATCCTGTGATACTGACAGAGATAATCTATCTGTCTATCTATTGCCAGAGGCCTTAACACAGTAAGGGGTGTCCACAAACAAATCGCCTTTCACTGCCCTTCCCCCAGCTCACATCCCCCTCTCTCATATGCCTCTCCACTCCATCTCCCCATCTAATCCTCGACCTCCCAGTTCCTCTCCCCCCCTCACTCACATACACTCTCCTCGTTAGTCTCTCGCTCTCCATCCTCTCCACATGGCAAAACCACATCATTGTACTTCTCCTAATGATTTTTATCACATCCACATCTACACAACAACGTTCCTTCACTTCATCATTTGTTAGTGTGTCTCTCTATGTAACTCCACATGCTCCTCTCAAATAACTCATTTACACTGCTCTCGCTTTTGACTTGTGTCCTTCCAACAAGGTCTAAGCTTCGCTTCCATTCGTTAGAGTTGGTATCACAGTAGTATCATGCAGCGACTTTTCTCCTTTCATGCTCACTTCCATATTTCTTATCATTACTTTTAAATAACCATCAACCATTCTTCCTTGTTGTACCCGGTGAAGCACTTAATCCTACAAACTTTCATCCTTGCTCATCACACTACCCAAGTATATGAATGCACTCACATTTTCCATTTCCTCATCATCCAACATCACTGTACATTCAGTGACTTAATTTCTCTCGAAGATCATAACTTTACTCCTCCCTGCATTGAGGTTTAGTTTCCGATTCTTACACACTCTCATAAACTCATTCACCAAGCCTTGCAGCTCCCCTTTGTCTTCTCTTAACAATACAGTATCGTCTACAAGCAACAATCCAGGAAGTTTCCAAACACTGCCCTCTCTCATTAGGGCCGCTCCAACATCCACTCCTCTACCTTGTATCTTCTATAACTCCATCCACATACAGATTGACCACCCATGGAGACATGACACATCCCTGTTTCAATCCAACATTGAGACAGAAAAATTCACAGAGTTCATTATCCACACGCACTGCAGCCTTAGCACTCTTATACATACTCTTCTCGGGATTTAACAACTTCCCATTTACTCTATATATTCTTAAAATTTTCCACATTCATTGTCTTTCCACTCTGCCATATGCTTTCTCCAAATCCATGAAGGCGCATAGAACTTCTTTCACATCCCTAGAAACTTTTCCATTAAAGACCTAAGGATGAATATCTGATCAACACAACCTCTTTCCGTCCTAAAAAAAAAAAAAAAA
>JAGKTI010039097.1:0-10615 GCA_018397915.1 Birgus latro | reverse complement strand
TGGTTTTTGGAGTAACAGAAATCTTGATATTGTGATTTTTTTTTTTTACGCCACCAGGTTCGACGTAATTTTATACTACTTGTGCTGGAGAAAAAAAAAATCACGTTTTTAATTGCTTCTGTGATCCTCAGTGTTTCAAGTAATATGGTCTAGAAAACCTTAGGTGCAAGCTCTCTTCAAGTGTTAGTCGAATTCTTGTTATCCGTCATAAATATGACATTTTCACCATCACGTGTCTTCATAGTTCTAAATATAAAATGATGTTTTACTATCAAGTTTGACAACACTTGAGGAAGTTGTATATTCAGCGTTTTCACAGAGAAATTCGATTATTCAGCCATCATTAGATGAAAAGAGAATGGACCTACATCCAAAACGGATGCTATAAGCCGGAACAATTTCACAATTTGCTCTACTTCTTGACCTTGAAGTCACGGCTAAGGGAAAAGAAGAAATCGACAGATCAGAAGTTAATAATGCAGGATTCCGTCTCAAGAGGAATCACTGTTTTGAAAGACTTTAAATAAGGAAATGTGGTTTTTGGTGTAACAGAAACCTTGATATATATATTTTTTTTAACGCCACCAGGATCGACGTAATTTTATACTGCTTCTGCTGGAGAAAAAAAAAATCGCCGTTTTTAAAATGTTTCTGTGATCCTCACAATGTTTCAAGTAATTTGTTCTAAAAACCTTAGGTGCCAGCTCTCTTTACGTGTTAGTCGACTTCTTGTTATCCTTCATAAATGTGGCAATTCCACCATCAAAAGTGTCTTCTCAATTCTAAATATAATATAATGTGTTTTGCAATCAAATTTGAGAACACTTCAGGAAGTTGCATATTCAACTTTTTCGCCGAGAAATACGCTTATTCAGAGATCATTAGATTAAAAGAGGATGGACCTACCTCCAAAAGGGATGCTATCAGCCGGAACTATTTCACAATTTGCACTACTTCTTGCCCTTGAAGTCACGGCTAAGGGAAAAGAAAAAATCGACAAATCAGAAGGTAATAATGCAGAGTTCCGTCTCAAGAGGAATCACAGTATTGAAAGATTTGACCTAAGGAAATGTGTTTTTTTTGTGTAATAGAAACCTTCAAATTGTGATTTTTTTTTTTTTTTTTACCGCCACAAGGCTCGTCGTAATTTTATACTGCTTCTGCTGGAGAAAAAAAAAAATCGTTTTTTTAATGGTTTCGGTCATCCTCACAATGTTTCAAGGTATTTGTTCTTAAAAACCTAAGGTGTCAACTCTCTTTACGTGTCAGTCGACTTGTTATCCTTCATAAACGTGACATTTTCACCCTCACAAGTGTGAACTCAGTTCTGAATATAATATAACGTGTTTTACAATCAGCTTTGAGAACACTTGACGAAGTTGCATATTCAGCGTATTAGCCGAGAAATACGCTTATTCAGAGATCGTTAGATTAAAAAAGAATGGACATACTTACAAAACGGATGCTATCAGCCGGAACTCTTTCTTAATTTGCACTATTTCTAGTCGTTTGAAGTCACGGCTAAGGAGGGAAGAAAATCGACAAATCAGAAGTTAATAATCCAGAATTACGTCTCAAGAGGAATCTGTATTGAAAGATTTTACCTAAGGAAATGTGTATTTTGGAGTAACAGAAACCTTGATTTTTTTTTTTTTTTGCAGCCACCAGGTTCGACGTAATTTTATACTACTTCTGCTGGAGGAAAAAAATCCACTTTTTAAAATTATTTCTGTGATCCTCAATGTTTCAAGTAATTTGGTCTAAAATACCTTTAAGTGTCAGTCGAATTCTTGTTATCCTTCATGAATGTGACATTTTCACCATCACATGTGTCTTCTTAGTTCTAAATATAAAATAATGTGTTTTACAATCAAATTTGACAGCACTTGAGGAAGTTGCATATTCAGCGTTTTCACTGAGAAATACGATTATTCAGCCATCATTAGATGAAAAGAGAATGGACCTACCTCGAAAACGGATGCTATAAGCCGTAACTATTTCACAATTTGTACTACTTCTTGACCTTGAAGTCACAGCTAGGGGAAAAGAAAAAAATCGACCAATCAGAAGTTAATAATGCAGAATTCCGTCTCAAGAGGAATCACAGTATTGAGAGATTTTACCTAAGGAAATTAGGTTTTGGGTGTAACTGAAACCTTGATATTTTTTTTTTTTTTAACGCCACCAGGATCGACGTAATTTTATACTGCTTCTGCTGAGAAAAAAAAAAATCGCCGCTTTTAAAATGTTTCTGTGATCCTCACAATGTTACAAGTAATTTGTTCTTAAAAAACCTTAGGTGCCAGCTCTCTTCACGTGTCAGTTGACTTCTTGTTATCCTTCATGAATGTGACATTTTCACCCTCACAAGTGTCTTCTTAATTCTAAATATAATATGATGTGTTTTGCAATCAAATATGAGAACATTTGAGGAAGTTGCATATTCAGCTTTTTCGCCGAGAAATACTCTTATTCAGAGATTATTAGATTAAAAGAGAATGGACCTACCTCCAAAACGGATGCTATCAGCCGGAACTATTTCACAATTTGCACTACTTCTTGTCCTTGAAGTCACGGCTAAGGGAAAAGAAAAAAATCGACAAATCAGAAGTTAATAATGCAGATTTCCGTCTCAAGAGGAATCTCAGTACTGAAAGATTTTACCTAAGGAAATGTGTTTTTTGTGTAAGAGAAACCTTGATATTGTGATTTTTTTTTTTTAATTCGCCACGAGGCTCGTCGTAATTTTATACTGCTTCTGCTGGAGGGAAAAAAAAAATTCGAAGTTTTTAATTTTTTTTGGTGATCCTCACAATGTTTCAAAGTATTTGTTCTTAAAAACCTAAGGTGCCAACTCTCTTTACTTGTCAGTCGACTTCTTTTTATCCTTCATAAATGTGACATTTTCACCCTCACAAGTGTCTTCTTAGTTCTGAATATAATATAATGTGTTTTACAATCAGGTTTGAGAACACTTGAGGAAGTTGCATATTCAGCGTTTAAGCGGAGAAATACGCATATTCAGAGATCATTAGAATAAAATAGAATGGACCTATTTCCGAAAGGGATGCTATCAGCAGGAACTATTTCACAATTTGCAGTACTTCTTCACATTGAAGTCAGGGCTAAGGGAAAAGAAAAAAAAATCGACAAAGAAGTTAATAATGCATAATTGCATCTCAAGAGGAATCACATTACTGAAAGATTTTACCTAAGAAATGTGGTTTTTGGTGTAAAAGAAACCTTGATATTGTGATTTTTTTTTTTTTTACCGCCATGTGGCTCGTCGTAATTTTATACCGCTTCTGCCGGAGTAAAAGAAATCGAAATTTTTAAAATGTTTCTGTGATCTTCACAATGTTTCAAGGAATTTGTTCTTAAAAGCCTAAGGTGCCAGCTCTCTTTACATGTCAGTCGACTTCTTGTTATTCTTCATAAATGTGATATTTTCATCCTCTCATGTGTCTTCTTAGTACTGAATATAATAAAATTTGTTTTGCAATCAACATAGAGAACACTTGAGGAAGTTGCAAATTCAGTTTTTTCGCCGAGAAATACGCTTACTCAGAGATTATTAGATTAAAAGAGAATGGACCTACCTCCAAAACGGACGCCATCAGCCTTAACTATTTCACAATTTGCACTACTTCTTGTCCTTGAAGTCACGGCTAAAGGGAAAAAAGTAGACAAATCAGTAGTTAACGATCCAGAATTACGTCTCAAGAGAAATCACTGTATTGAAAGATTTTACCTAAGGAATTGTTTTGTTTGGAGTAACAGAAACTTGATATTGTGATTTTTTTTTTTTTTTTACCGCCACCAGGTTCGACTTAATTTTATACTGCTTGGGCTGGAAAAAAAAAAATTGCGTTTAAAAACTGTTTCGGTGATCCTCAATGTTTCAAGTAATTTGTTCTAAAGAACTCTAAGTGCAAGCTCTCTTTACGTGTCAGTCGAATTCTTGTTATCCTTCATAAATGTGACATTTTCACCCTCACAATTGTCTTCTTAGTTCTAATTATAATGTAATGTGTTTCGTAATCAACTTTGAGAACACTTGAGGAAGTTGTATATTCAGCGTTCTCAAAGAGAAATACGCTTATTCAGCCATCATTAGATGAAAAGAGAATGGACCTACCTCCAAAACGGATGCTATCAGCCGGAACTATTTCACAATTTGCACTACTTCTTGTCCTTGAGGTCACGGCTAACGTGAAAGAAAGAAATCGACAAATCAGAAGTTAATAATGCAGAATTCCGTCTCAAAATGAATAACAGTTTTGAAAGATTTTACCTAAAGAAATGTGGTTTTTGGTGTAACAAACCTTGATATTGTGATGTATTTTTTTTTTTTTACTGCCACGAGGCTCGTCGTAATTTTATACTGCTTCTGCTGAAAAAAAAAAAAATCGATTTTTTAAATTGTTTCGGTGATCCTCACAATGTTTGAAGGTATTTGTTCTTAAAAACCTAAGGTGCCAACTCTCTTTACGTGTCAGTCGACTTCTTGTTATCCTTTATAAATGTGACATTTTCACCCTCACCAGTGTCTACTTAGTCCTGAATATAATATAATGTGTTTTACAGTCAGCTTTGAGAACACTTGAGGAAGTTGCATGTTCAGCGTTTTAGCCGAGATATACGCCTATACAGAGTTCGTTAGATTAAAAATGAATGGACATACTTCCAAAACGGATGCTATCAGCCGGAACTCTTTCCTAATTTACACTACTTGTCCCTGAAGTCACGGCTAAGGGGGAAAAAAATCGACAAATCAGAAGTTAATAATCCAGAATTACGTCTTAAGAGAAATCTGTATTGAAAGATTTTACCTAAGGAAATGTGGTTTTTGGAGCAACAGAAACCTTGATTTTTTTTTTTTTTTTTTTACCGCCACCAGGTTCGACGTAATTTTATAATACTTCTGCTGGGAAAAAAAAAATCCAAGTTTTTTAATTGTTTCTGTGATTCTCAATGTTTCAAGTAATTTGGTCTAAAAAACCTTAGGTGCAAATTCTCTTTAAGTGTCAGTGGAATTCTTATTATCCTTCATAAATACGACATTTTCACCATCACATGGGTCTTCTTAGTTCAAAATATGAAATAATGTGTTTTATAATCAAATTTGAAAGCACTTGAGGAAGTTGGATATTCAACGTTTTCACAGAGAAATACGCTTATTCAGAGATCATTAGATTGAAATAGAATGGACCTACCTCCAAAAGGGATGCTATCAGCCAGAACTATTTCAAAATTTGCACTACTTCTTGTCCTTGAGGTCACGGCTAAGGCGAAAGAAAAAATCGACAAATGAGAAGTTAATAATGCAGAATTCAGTCTCAAGAGGAGTCACAGTATTGAAAGATTTTACCTTAGGAAATGTGGTTTTGGGTGTAAAAGAAACCTTGATATTGTGATTTTTTTTTTTTTTACTGCCACGTGGCTCGTCGTAATTTTATACTGCTTCCGCTGGTGAAAAAGAAATCGAAATTTTTAAAATGTTTCTGTGATCCTCAATGTTTCAAGGAATTTGTTCTTAAAAACCTAAGGTGCCAGTCGAATTCTTGTTATCCTTCATAAATGTGACATTTTCATCCTCACAAGTGTCTTCTTAGTTCTGAATATAATATAATGTGTTTTGCAATCAGCACTGAGAACACTTGAGGAAGTTGCATATTCAGCTTTTTCGCCGAGAAATAGATCATTAGATTAAAAGAGAATGGACCTACCTCCAAAACGGACGCTATCAGCCTTAACTATTTCACAATTTGTACTACTTCTTGTCCTTGAAGTCACGGCTAATGGGGAAAAAAGTCGACAAATCAGTAGTTAATAATCCAGAATTACGTCTCAAGATGAATCACTGTATTGAAAGATTTTACCTAAGGAAATGTGGTTTTTGGAGTAACAGAAACCTTGATATTTTTTTTTTTTTTTTTTTTTACCGCCACCAGGGTCGACTTGATTTTATACTGCTTCTGCTGGAGAAAACAAAAATCTACGTTTTTAAATTGTTTCTGTGATCCTCAATGTATCAAGTAATTTGTTCTTAAAAACCTTAGGTGCAAGCTCTCTTTACGTGTCAGTCGAATTCTTGTTATCCTTCATAAATGTGACGTTTTCACCCTCACAAGTGTCTTCTTAGTTCTAAATATAAAATTAAGTGTTTTGCAGTCAACTTTGAAAACACTTGAGGAAGTTGCATATTCAGCGTTTTCACCGAGAAATACGCTTATTCAGCCAACCATTAGATGAAAAGAGAATGGACCTAACTCCGAAACGGATGATATCAGCCGGAACTATTTCACAATTTGCACTACTTCTTGTCCTTGAAGTCACGGCTAAGGGAAAAGAAAAAAATCGACAAATCAGAAGTTAATAATGCAGAATTCCGTCTCAAAATGAATCACAGTATTGAAAGATTTTACCTAAGGAAATGTGGCTTTTGGTGTAANGTCTTCTTAGTCCTAAATATAATATAATGTGTTTTGCAATCAGCTTTGAGAACACTTGAGGAAGTTGCATATTCAGCGTTTTCACCGAGAAATACGCTTATTCAGCCACCATTAGATGAAAAAGAATGGACCTACCTCCAAAACGGATGCCATCAGCCGGAAGTATTTCACAATTTGCACTACTTCTTGTCCTTGAAGTCACGGCTAAGGGAAAAGAAAAAAATCGACAAATCAGAAGTTAATTATGCAGAATTCCGTCTCAAAATGAATCACAGTATTGAAAGATTTTACCTAAGGAAATGTGGTTTTTGGTGTAAAAAAAATTGATATTGATTTTTTTTTTTTTACTGCCACGAGGCTCGCCGTAATTTTATACCGCTTCTGCTGGAGAAAAAAAAAATAGAATTTTTAAATTGTTTCGGTGATGCTCACAATGTTTCAAGGTATTTGTTCTTAAAAACCTAAGGTGCCAACTCTGTTTACGTGTCAGTCGACTTCATATTATCCTTCATAAATGTGACATTTTCACCCTCACCAGTGTCTACTTAGTTCTGAATATAATATAATGTGTTTTACAATCAGCTTTGAGAACACTTGAGGAAGTTGCATATTCAGCGTTTTAGCCGAGAAATACGCTTATTCAGAAATCATTAGATTAAAATAGAATGGACCTAGCTTCAAAAGGGATACTATCAGCCGGAACCATTTAAAAATTTGCACTACTTTTTGTCCTTGAAGTCACGGGTAATGCAAAAGAAAAAAACTACAAATCAGAAGTTGATAATGCAGAATTCAGTTTCATGAAGAATCACAGTATTGAAAGACTTTACCTAATGAAATTTGGTTTTGGGTGTAAAAGAAACCTTGATATTGTGATTTTTTTTTTTTTTTTACTGCCAGGTGGCTCCTCGTAATTTTATACTGCTTCTGTTGGAGAAAAAGAAATCGAAATTTTTAAAATGTTTCTGTGATCCTCAATATTTTAAGGAATTTGTTCTTAAAAACCTAAGGTGCAAGCTCTCTTTACTTCTCAGTGGACTTATTGTTATCCTTCATAAATGTGACATTTTCATCCACACAAGTGTCTTCTTAGTTCTGAATATAATACAATGTGTGTTGCAATCAACATTGAGAACACTTGAGGAAATTGCATATTCAGCTTTTTCGCCGAGAAATACGCTTATTCAGAGATCATTAGATTAAAAGAGAATGGACCTACCTCCAAATCGGACGCTATCAGCCTTAACTATTTCACAATTTGCACTACTTCTTGTCCTTGAAGTCACGGCTAAGGGGGGAAAAAAGTCGAAAAATCAGTAGTTAATAATCCAGAATTACGTCTCAAGAAAAATCACTGTATTGAAAGATTTTACCTAAGGAAATGTGGTTTTTGGAGTAACAGAAACCTTGATATTGTGATTTTTTTTCCCGCCACTAGGTTCGACATAATTTTATACTGCTTCTGCAGGAGAAAGAAAAAAAATCTATGTTTTTAAATTGTTTCTGTGATCCTCAATGTTTCAAGTAATTTGTTCTTAAAAACCTTAGGTGCAAGCTCTCTTTACGTGTCAGTCGAATTCTTGTTATCCTTCATAATTGTGACATTTTCACTCTCACAAGTGTCTTCGTAGTTCTAAATATAATATAATGTGTTTTGCAATCAACTTTGAGAACACTTGAGGAAGTTGCATATTCAGCGTTTTCACCGAGAAATACGCTTATTCAGCCAACATTAGATGAAAAGTGAATAGACCTACCTCCAGAACGGATGCTATCATAGGGAACTATTTCACAATTTGCACAACATCTTGTCTTTGAAGTCACGGCTAAAGGAAAAGAAAAAATCGAGAAATCAGAAGTTGATAATGCAGAATTTAGTCTCAAGAGGAATCACAGTATTGAAAGATTTTACCTAAGGAAATATGGTTTTTGGAGTAACAGAAACCTTGATATTGTGATTTTTTTTTTTTTTTTTACCGCCACCAGGTTGGCCATATTTTTATACAGCTTCTGTTGGAGGGAAAAATAATCGACGTTTTTAAAATGTTTCTGTAATCCTCAAAATGTTTCATGTAATTTGTTCTTAAAAACCTTTGGAGCCAGCTCTCTTTACGTGTCAGTCGACTTTTTGTTATCCTTCATAAATGTGACATTTTCACTCTCACAAGTTTCTTCTTAGTTCTAAATATAATATAGTGTTTTACAGTCAGATTTGAGAACACTTGAGGAAGTTGTATATTCAGCGTTTTCACCGAGAAATACGCTTATTCTGAGATCATTAGATTAAAAGTGAATAGACCTACCTCCAAAACGGTTGCTATCAGCCGGAACTATTTCACAATTTTCACTACTTCTTGTCCTTAAAGTCACGGCTAAGGTAAAAGAAAAAAATCGACAAATCAGAAGATAATAATGCAGAATTCAGTCTCAAGAGGAATCAGTATTGAAAGATTTTACCTAAGGAAATGTGGTTTTTGGTGTAACAGAAACCCTGATATTGTTTTTTTTTTTTTTTTTTTGCCGTCACCAGGATCGACGTAATTTTATACTGCTTCTGCTGGAGGCAAAAAAAAATCGACGTTTTTAAAATGTCTCTGTGATCCTCACAATGTTTCAAGTAATTTGTTCTAAAAAACCTTAGGTGCACTCTCTCTCTACGTGTCAGTCGAATTCTTGTTATCCTTCATAAATGTGACATTTTCACCCTTACAAGTGTCTTCTTAGATCTGAATATAATATAATGTGTTTTACAATCAGATTTGAGAACACTTGAGGAAGTTGCATATTCAGCGTTTTAGCCGAGAAATACGCTTATACAGAGATTGTTAGATTAAAAGAGAATGGACATACTTCCAAAACGGATGCTATCAGCCGGAACTATTTCACAATTTGCACTACTTCTTGTCCTTGAAGTCACGGCTAAGGGAAAAGAGAAAATCGACAAATCAGAAGTTAATAATCCAGAATTACGTCTCAAGAGGAATCACTGTTTCGAAAGATTTTACCTAAGGAAATGTGGTTTTTGGAGTAAAAGAAACCTTGATATTGTGATTTTTTTTTTTTTTTACCGCCACCAGGTTGGACGTAATTTTATACTACTTCTGCTGGAGAGAAAAAAATCGACGTTTTTTAATTGTTTCGGTGATCCTCAATGTTTCAATTAATTTGTTCTAAAAAACCTTAGGTGCAAGCTCTCTATACTTCAGTCGAATTCTTGTTATCCTTCATAAATGTGACATTTTCACCCTCGCAAGTGTCTTCTTAGTTCTGAATATTATATAATGCGTCTTACAATCAGCTTGGGGAACACTTGAGGAAGCTGCTTATTC
Source organism: Birgus latro (assembly GCA_018397915.1). Classification (NCBI taxonomy): domain Eukaryota; kingdom Metazoa; phylum Arthropoda; class Malacostraca; order Decapoda; family Coenobitidae; genus Birgus; species Birgus latro. The sequence goes on along the minus strand of JAGKTI010039097.1, from coordinate 831 downwards.
AGCTTTTTCACCGAGAAATACGCTTATTCAGCCACTAATAAATGAAAAGAGAATGGACCTACCTCCAAAACGGATGCTATCAGCCGGAACTATTTCACATTTTGCACTACTTCTTGTCCTTGAAGTCAAGGCTAAGGGAAAAGAAAAAAATCGACAAATCATTAGTTAATAATGCAGAATTCCGTCTCAAAATGAATCACAGTATTGAAATATTTTACCTAAGGAAATGTGGTTTTTGGTGTAAGAAACCTTGATATTGTGATTTTTTTTTTTTTTACTGCCAGGAGGCTCGTCGTAATTTTATACTCCTTCTCCTGGAAAAAAAAATAATCGAAATTTTAAATTGTTTCCGTGATCCTGAAAATGTTTCAAGGTATTTGTTCTTAAAAACCTTCGGTGCCAACTCTCGTTACGGGTCAGTCGACTTCTTGTTATCCTTCCTAAATGTGACATTTTCACCCTGACAAGTGTCTACTTAGTTCTGAATATAATATAATGTGTTTTACAATCAGGTCTGAGAACACTTGAGGAAGTTGCATATTCAGCGTTTTAGCCGAGAAATACGCTTATTCAGAGATCGTTTCGTTAGATTAAAAAAGAATGGACATACTTCCAAAACGGATGCTATCAGCCGGAACTATTTCACAATTTGCACTACTTCTTATCCTTCATGTCACGGCTAAGGGAAAAGAAAAAATCGACAAATCAGAAGTTAATAATGCAGAGTTCCGTCCCAAGAGGAATCACAGTATTGAAAGATTTTATCTAAGGAAATATGTTTTTTTGTGTAACAGAAACCTTGATATAGTTTTTTTTTTTTTTTTTTTTTTT
>JAGKTI010039096.1:0-10616 GCA_018397915.1 Birgus latro | reverse complement strand
GTCCACCGTATCCGACTCAGTGAAGCAGTGAAACTTCATATCGGCAAGATGAAGCAAGTCCAAACGTAATGATATATATACTGTATATATGTATTATGTGTGTGTGTGTGTGTGTGTGTGTGTGTGTGTGTGTGTGTGTGTGTGTGTAAAATCTTCAAGGCGGATCATTTGCAACACGTATCCTCATTTGTGGTGGGGGTTATTCAGTTGAGTGGCCTTGGAAACAGCATTAGGGACTCCACGGAAAGCCAAAGGTGCCCTGATGGAAGTGAAAAAAAACTGGTTATAGTTGAGATAGGGAAACACTTTATGCTACAGCTTCTCCCATTCTTTTCACTACGATAAACTCTCTTCTTTCAACAGTACTACCACCTGACAATTTTAATCTGTTTAAGAGACAATTTCGACCTTTCTTGCTAACATCTTGCAACTCATCAATACGGGGACATACCTTCATTCTCTGGGAGGAGGGAAAAATTATGTAATGCATTGTTTAGGAGGCATTATTTTTTAAAATGGAAGTGTTATATATCACCTCAGTAATCCCTTTTCAACTGCAGACACTTGGTATGACGAATACAGTCGCTGGTAACCCTGGGTTTACTTCACGGAACACTCATGAGGTCACACATTTCATTGCCTGAGAAAAACGAGTCTGAGACTCCCAGCAGATTCAGCTTACCCCGGACTGGTCAGAAGTAGGTTATATCACTCAGCTCCAATTCCGTTTTTTTTTTTTTTTTTTTTACACAATGTTGGGTTTTCTGGATCCAGGGTAAGTGATAGTGCTGGAATAAAAAAAAATGGAGTTTGCAGGAGCCACGGTCAATGTTTGCGTACAAATAACAAGTGTTGTGCTTTCATATTTTCCCTTTCAAGTTGTGTTTCTTGTGTTCCAGAGTGTCACGATCAAAGAAATCTTTAAAATGTAAGAGAAGCCAGCAAGAGGTCTTTCTCAGGAAAATTAGAAGAAATTATGAATCGTGAGCAGTAAAGAGGATTTTGATTACTTGGAACTGTAGTAACAGTATGATAGTGATATTGATGTGGATGTGCAGGGACTGAAGGAAGACAGCAGCGAAGATGGCGATAAAGACCTGACCCAGGATTAGCACGGCACCTAAGGCAAACAAATGTGGCGAGGGGTCGCGCTTGTAGGCCTAGACATTCCCCCCAGCCACATGCCTGCTGCCTCCTCCCCTGCCTCCTGTGTTGCTGGTTGTTCTGCTTCCCCTGCTTCCCCTTCTGCAGCTGTCAATCCTTCTGTTTCCCCGGCCTCCCCTGCTTCCAGTGCATCCACTTTACTTTGTCGCAACCAAACGCTGCGACCCCTCCTGCTGCTTCTGCCAGTCGTTGGGGACGACGACGTCTCCATGACTAGGAAGAGGATGAGTATCTGATTGTCAAGTTTAACTTGAATACAATCAAAAGTATTGCAGGCTTAGAAGCTGCAGACCTCATCCTCAGCAACATGAACAGCAGCAAGGAATATCATGCCTGCATTCATGCCTGGGCCCAACCAAGAAGCTTCTCAGGCTAACATCCCAGAGAATTGATTTTCTTTATTTTTTCTGGATGAGATCGTGAACTAAGTGGTGCATTGGACGAACAAAAAGATTGATGTTGAGACAGTAAAATTCAGAAGGAGAACAACCACCATGTGAAGAACAACAGCAGAGATTTGTGCCCTCCTAGAGATCCTCATCTTTTGTGGCTACAGGAGAGAAAACCACCTGTCTAGTAAAGATGTGCGAAACCCTAAAAAAAGGTTCCCCGTTTACAGGGCAGCTATGTCTGAGGGGCGCTTCAACTCTCTCCAGACCTGCCTAAGTAAGGTTTGACGACCCCAACTAGCAGGAGCAGCAGCAGGCCAATGACAAATTTGCCCCAGTCAGGAAGGTGTGGGACATCTTTGCTAACTGCAGCATGCGCTATGCCCCATATAAGAACGTGACTGTGGACAAACAGTTGCTGGCTTCCAGAGGGAGATGCCCCTTCTGTATGTGTATGCCGAATATGCCAGGAATGTATGGTATCAAATTGCCCAGGCAAACATGACATGCAAGTACCTGCTAGCAAAAGGTCTCCTACCTGGGATAGCAGGGGACACGGCCAAGGGATGAGCAAAACCTCAGCCACTAGTCTGCGAAAGAAGTGACAAAGCAGTACCACCACAGCAACAGAAACGGGATCACCAATAACTGGTTCACCTTCTTACTCCTCATTCATGATCACCCGAAGCATGAAGCCATTTTTCTTCTTTATTCACAAAGGCACAGTTTCTTGCTCCACTGGTTAGCTCGTTCAGCTCATAACTGAAAGGATCCGAGCTTGAAGCGCTGGTGTTACTTTGTTAGAGGTACCCTATAATTTGTTTCCCTCTTATTCCTGCTCGCCCAGCCGTACAGTTTGAGATCGGGATATAACACTAACGGGTGAAGGACGTATTCTAGGGAAAGACTTGGTTAAAAAAAAATAATAATAATAATAAACTGTCATAATGACCTTCATTTAGTCGAACTGAACATCGTATTCAATTTCCAGCGTTAATACTTAAATCCTTGAGCCCAGGATGTCCTTGTTGTACGTCCAGTCCCAGATGTTTCTGTTCAGCCAAATGCGTAGGGCTTTTCTAAGTTGAATCATGTCAGGTAGCAGCACAAGTATAGTAAAATGATGTCCTAGGATTAAAGGAGAATTAAGCATTATTTTGTCGCAATATTCACCTTTTAGTGTCAAGAACAGCTTCGTGCTGAAAATCTTTAAATCAGTGAAGAATAAAATAGCAACTTTGTGAGATGAACCCTAATTGTTTTGAGCAGAATCATACAGTAGTGCTCTGGTGGAATAGCAGAAGTATTTTAACCCCTGGAAACCTGTGACGTCACATTTTGTTTAGCATTGCTTCCTCAAGACGATTTTGTTGAATTTCGGAAAGGCTTCGAGATCTGAAGGGATTAACGAAGGCTGTATTGAAATTCTCCAGCTTGAAAAGTTTCTCCTAAACTGAATAAAACCTGTGAAAGTTGAAAAAATACGATGAAAATGACGTCTCACTAGTGAAGAAGGTTTTGGGGAGTAACAGCGATCTTTTAAGTAACTTAGCATTTGTCCTGCATTTTTTTTTTTAGTACTTTGGTGCCATGGAAATTTGTATTGTGGTAATGGAGACATTTGTGCTATGGTACTGATGACATCTGAGGCTGTTGTACTGGTATGCTTTGTGTTGTAGTGGTGAGATCGGGGTGAAGAGATAACGAGCAAGGATTTGTGACGGAGTGCTGCCTCTTTGTAACTAAAACTGGGTTCATTCGAAGGCTGAGTGTCGTGGTTTGTGGAAGATCAGAATTTTGATGAAATGAAATGTCTGCCTTAATTAACGACATATAGTCAAGACATTTATCTAAGCATTCTTTTCCTTGTTAGGGAGAATGGTGTATTGTTACTAAGGCCATCCCTATGCAGCGTCATGGAATAGGCAGATAAATAGACAAAATGGCTTAGTCCTTATGTGGAACGTATTCTCGCTGAAATCGTAACAACTCTTCATTAGTTATTTATTTTATAATACACTTTAGTATCCGCTTGTATGTAAGGTTCATAAGGTATTTAGACATAAAAAGCGAAAAAGAAAATAACCAAGACATTTTGTAGATGAATTGTGAAAAATACATTTCAAAAGAGAAGCTACGAATTCCGAGTCAGCGAGAACACGTTTAACTGTGGCAGCGGCGTCACCTGGTGTCTGGAGGGATGATGGAGACGTCAGCACAGGCGCGAAATTCCTCCTGAGGGCCGCACCCCATCGCCCCCATTCCGTTCTCACACAAGCCCCAGTTGTTGCCACCCACGTAGCGCCACTGACAAAGTACCAAAGCATGCACACCATTTAGCATTTTTTCAACATTGCAGATGAAAAATACATCATCGCCAAATTCAATACCATCCCAACCCGTGTCACTGATGGAACAATCCCAGGGGTGTTCCCATTGGTCCGCAGGGGTCACATCAACCATTTACTGCAGGAAATCTTTTATTGACGTTAATATTGAAGAACTATGTGTTGTGAGCGTATTGTGAACGAGAGGTGCATTAGTGTGTTTTGGTGTGGGGTGCTGCATTGCATTGTGGGTAAAGTGCATTGTTTGTGATTTGTAACGTGTGTTCCTTACTGAGGCTGGAAAGGCTGATGGTCACATCGTAGTTTGGATGTGTGCCCTCGTGTCTCTTTTCCTAGAGATACTTCTTAGGAGTGAGTGTTTTTAATTCAAGAAGGATTCTATTTAGCTGGGGTTTTTAATGGCTCTAATGATTGTGTGTTTATTTAAGTGTCTGTGGAGTGTGTTGAAGTGTGAGTAGTGTTGGGATGTTGTTTTTTTTTCTTTTTGCAGGGGGTTGATAAAATATAAAGTTATATAGATGATACGGATTCTGAGCTAAGGGGATGAGCTGTGTATCTTTCATGTTTATATTATCTTTGATGTGGAGTATTAGTGTTTCGTGAGATAAATGCCTTGTACTTGAGGTTTTTTGTGCATCGTGTTAGTATTATTAAGGCATTGTTTTGTGTTATTTAAGCACTGGGGGAGGCGATGGCTCAATCGATAGAGAAGTGGCCTGTACTCTTACCGGACCCAGGTTCAAATACCCGCTGGGGCAAGGAACAATTTAAGGATTTGAATTTCATTAAGTCAGATTTTACTTATCTACCAGGAGACCCACCGACACGTCAAAATACCCCCGCTAATACCAATACACCAGTCCTGTATGAGACAGCCCTAGCATGTATTCAATTTGGACGGTGGGTGTTAGCGCCGAAGTAGTGACATGTAAAGGTGTATGGTATGTAGGAGGACTGCTGGGCCTGGGAGTAGGCTTATGCCTAGAGTCGGACACATAAAAATAATATAAATAAAATAACCTGTTTGTGTCTGCTAAGACCCAGCTTGGGCTCCCATAATTCATTGTCATTCTAATGAACCATTTGTCCACTGTTTGAAAAAATTCCTTCTGCTGTTCGAAGGCAGTGGTTGGGAGTGCTCTCAAAACACTGACTTTACGGGATGCCTTTGCACTGATGTTTCTCGTGTGTTCAGAAAAGTTGATGTATGTGTCCTGGAACATCCATCATTTGAGTACACCAGTGTCACCGTTGGAAGGTTTCCGTCTCTAGTGAATTTTTTACCCTATTCTCCGCTATTGAGCATAGGTGATGTAGGTGACAATCAGGATACAGAAGAAAGGAAGCATGAAAGTGCGAAAGCGTCAGTGTTCTGTGGATTCCAGTGGGGATGGGGGACACAGCTGGTGCAGGTGAGAATGTGGGTGGACAACACAATGGGTGCAGGTGAGGTGAGGTGAGGGCACTCAGTGGATGAGGATGGAATGCACAGTGGATGGACGTAGGGGTGAGGGTGGAGTACACAGTAGGTGTTGGTAGGGGTGTTGGTGGGATACACAGTGGGTGTAGGTGGGCGTGAAGGTGGGGTACACTGTGGATGTAGGTGGGGGTGATGGTGGGATGCATAGTAGGTGCAAGTGGGGTGCGGGTGGGGGACTCACCTGGAATACACAGTGGGTGCATGTGAGGGTGGGGGGAAGGCTAAACATGGCGGTGTGAAGGCCAATCTTGTCGGAGATGTTGAAGTTGTAGCCAGACCCATCCGCCAAGGGAAGTTGGTGGCTGCGGCCGTGCAAAACAATCAACATAAATTGAAAAATGTGTTTCGACAGACAATACCAAGACTGTTATTTTAATGATACATTTGAGATTTGCAGAAATAAACAGGAAGCCCTGCTGTATGTGTTCTCACTTGTATAAAAGCTTTACAGTATTAGATTTAAAATATGTTTTGAACACCAAAGACTGTAAAGAAAATGTAAACTTTGAAATGAAAAATAGAGCTGTTAGTCCATTCAAAACTGAGATGGTAGCAAGGGGTGTAGATCGGAGCTGTATATTCCTTTTCATCAATGACATTTCGTAACACTTCTTCCCTATCCATATATTTTGCATTTTATACCCAAATATGCGCTCCATAGTATCGTTTAAAACTACATCGATATCACAGTGATTAATATTACGTAAAATGGACCATAAGGGTGTAATATGCAATATAATTACCTGAAAAAAAAGACCTTACGAAATAAACAGATCATAGTAGAGTACAGCTTTCAGACTCACGCATCAAGGCACTCCTGTGTGGCCTCGGGGTTGGTATCAGGACAGATGCGCGCCTCGAAGTGTCCGAGGTGGTTGCTGGTGATGTCAGCGGTGAGGATGATGTCCTGGCCCTGCGTGTATTGCCTCACCAGCGTGCCAGTGGCGTACAGGCCGTCTGGCGCCTCATGTTCTCGCGGCACATCATCCCAAGCGTCACCACAAATGCCACACTTACCACCGTTCACCTCATACTGGTACTGCATCATACCGTATTCAATGTTATGTCTCTGAATACAAAATATTTTCATGCTGTACATAAACATCACATTATATCACTGATGGAAACCGTCAGCCTGGCCATTTTAACAGGCCTGTTCAATCTTGAACAGGCATATGTGGGCGATCCTAACTCGACGCTAAGGATGCAGCTTATCAGTGCAGATACGTTCCATGGCTACCGAGTCTTATTGATCCTTGTATTGTGATCAAGGCTAGATTATCATTCTGGATGTGGGTGTTTTCTCTGTAACTGTTCAGTATTCTTTACTGTTAACCTAAGTTTCTACAGCACCTGTCTGTGCCTGTAAAAAAATTAAAATGCCAACTTCTTGATACAAATAAATTTTACTCCAGTTATATTTTACTTTTCCAGTGCTTGTGCATGAAGGGTTGGAAATAACTTCAAATAATATGGTCCATAGCCAAAATCTGGAGGTTACATAAAGCAACTGGTATCCTATATTTAACTGGTTAAGCATTCAAATGTATTTCGCTATAATGTACGATTTGTTAGATAATGTTCGACACACCAATGACTGTCTGGCCTCCCAATTCATATATCCTGACTGCTTCGACAATGGCGGGGTTACTCCCTTGTATACTTGTACCATGATTTTTAACAACGAAAATCCAATTTACAGATATTAAGAAGGCTGTAATATGGGACCCTGAAAAGGAAAGACTGAAATGTAATAACAACAGGAAAATAATAGACAGGGGTATGCCTGGACTAGCATATGAGAGAACTATATTGAGCTAAAAATACAAGACAGATGGGCATGCTTGAAAATAGTCGAATTATACGTCCATCAACAATAGTACAGCCCCCTGCAATATGGCAATGATATGATAAACGAAAGAGATGGATATGGTCTAATGACGCATCCATGGAAAACACATGGACACCAAATATTCGGATTCGTCGAAGTCAGACATGTTGTGCTGAGGAATGAAATACTGGCATGGTCACCAGTTTCAGTATTAACTCTCATAGCATTCAAAACAACTGCAGTGTAATTTATGTCAGTGAAATGTTTTCTTGCAAGAATAAGAGATGTGCCGCGACCTGACATAGTACATGTCTGTGAGATTATTCCTTTCTTTCAGGATAATGGTAATAGATATCAACCTAATTCTTTTTTTCATTAAGCCAGGGTAAGTCTAGGAAGTGTCAAAAATATCAAGCAAAACTGTTCGCGATCGCGCTTGGCGCGACTGCGCAAAATTGCCAGAAATCATGACACGCAAAAATGTTCGACTTTTTATCAGCATTGGTCATTGTGAGTTCTGTAATGGTATGGAAACAGATAATGGTATTTGAAATATTTTGTGATGGAAAAGCTATTAGTTAGGCCCATAAGTTTTTGCGGGCAAGAACAGAGAGAGAGAGAGAGAGAGAGAGAGAGAAAGTGTTTGACGCTCCAGTCGGGAATCGAACCCAGGACCTCTAACCAGAAGTTTGGCACTGTTACCACTACACGACGGCGTGATATAAGCCAAAGCACCTGAAATCTTTGAAGAACCAGGTAAATCCTTTATGGAAGGATTTTTTTCAATGCCACCCCATATGATGACATATTTCAAACACATCAGGATTTTTGCTTAGGCCTGCGTAGTAGAGCGGATAATGAAAAAATCGTGCAAATGGTGATACAAGAATGAAATTTGGCATGATCATACCTTAGGGGCTACTTGTCAAATTGGCCTGATTGGCCATTTGGAAATCCACGATGGCGGCCACTTTTCAAGATGGCTGCCAAATTAACATTCGAAAAATTATTTTTTTCTTCTTTAGAAAGTGATGTAGTTGGTCAATCTAAATGATCTTAGTGCTGATATGTATGTTTTCAGGCATGCTCAGAGATGATTTTTGTCTAATTGTGACACTCTCAGATACATATTTGTCTTATGTATGACTGGTTTCATATACTGGTTTTATGTTTTTTCCTGAGTGCATGGCTTGCTGGCTTGTAACACTGTACATATCAGAAGCTACTAAATAATACATGGGGTGTTGGGTTCTAGTGGTAGAGGTAGTACTTTGGTTTTAGCATTCAGGCACATGTTTTGCATGGACTGCAGACACTGGTCCTCACCTTTATACATGCTGTGCATGGGGAGGTGGTGGCCTGATCGGTAGAGAGGTGGCTTGATGTCCTAACGGACCCAGGTTCAAATCCTCGCTGGGGCAGGGGACAGTTTAGGGATTTGAATTTCGTTAAATCAAGCTTTACTGATCTACCAGAAGACCCGCCAACATGTCGTAAAATTACCCCCATTAATACCAATACACCAGTCCTGTATGAGACAGCCCTAGCTTGTATTCAATATGGACGTTGGGTGTTAGCGCCGAAGTGGTGACATGTAGAGGTGTATGGTATGTAGGGGGACTGCCGGGCTTGATAGCAGATTGTAAAGCCTATGCTCAGAGTCGGACACATAAGAAAAAAAAAAAAAGTAGCACCGGCCACACCCCGGTACACCGCGGTGGCTCGTGGGCTAAACTAGGTTAGGGTAACATGCAGAGGGTCTCTGCATGTCAGGGACTAATTGTCAGCCACTACCAATGCACACTCACTACCAGTGCACACTGGTGACAGCACTGCTGTGCAACCCAGCATAGGGTTCAGTGTCAGCTAAGAAAAAGTATGTCATACTGCAACAGCTAAGTGTCCCAAATGCTGCTTAACCAGCCCCAACTCAGTTAAACAGCCCCACCTGAATGGACAGCATGTGCCAGTGCAGGAGAGCCAAGCCAGGGATAATTGGGTTTTAGTTATTTAGCTGATGTACAGATCGCACGGGACTAATGACACTGGATGAATTATCGGACTAGATGTAGGGCAAAAGGCATGAACTTAGTTGTGTCCCATACAAGAAAGTGCTCATCAGGGAGGTAAAAGGATAAACCATCGGCACTGAAGATAAAAAATTGTTATGGACACAAAATCTACCAACAAATCATTCCTCACTGACTGGGCAGTATTGTCTTTGTCATCAGGATGAGAAAGAAAATCTTTAGTCTTCACATGCAAATCCTTCCAAAAAAGGAGATGACGGTTAGAAGAGCTTGGCAAGGAATATTCCTATATTTCATTCAATCAGTGTACTGCCAATCAAGCTTGACCCTGCAAGGCTTGTTGAAGATGATGGGGTTGAGGAAGCCTTCATGAGAAACAAGGCTCAGTATCATGAGAGTTTCAAACTTCTGTTCAACAACACAAATAGAGCTCAGAAAAGGCGAATCTTTGCATTTGATTCAGAGGAGAACAACAGTGGCAAGATACCACAAATAGTCAGAGACACCAAAGCAAAAGAATGCTTTGTATATGAGGCAGAAGCTTCGGGAGATGACATAAGACATGCAATAACAATGAAACTGAATAAAAGATTGAATGATGGTGCGAAGACACTTGGTGATGGAAAACTCCTTGCCAAACTAAGTGCAGGAGATGTATCACAAGAAATGAAGCATCGCCCTCGCTGCTTGGCAGACCTGTACAACCAAGAAAGAACACACCAAATTGCTCATGAGCATTGATTTTATACACGGTTTTATTCTCTCCTGTGTAGAGTACAAGTCTCACGTGTGGGGAGGCTCCCCACATACAGCTCCTCTCAACAGGGTGGAGTCAATTTTATACCAGCTAGACTGCTTTCGAGGAGAGTGTATGTGAGTGAAGTGGAGGGGGCGAGAGGGAGGAGGAGGCCGAGGATGAGATGGAGGGATGGAGTGGAGAGGTATATGAAAGAGGGGGGTGTGAGTTGGGAGTGTGGTAGTGAAATGGCAGGGGACAGAGTGACATGAAGGCGATTTGTGTGTGGCCACCCCGTGCGGGATTAGGGCGTCTGGCAATAGATAGAAATCTACTAAATTTAGTGGGAAAATCGCTTCATTGGTAACGGCTGGCATGAGTCGTGAAAACGTGGCAGATTTATTTTTTGATTGATCTATTTAAGAAAAAAAAACTCTAAACTTAACAGATTTTCGCAAGATTATTTTTTTTTTACACCATAAATAATGTTTGCAGGGCAGGCAAAGGCTGTTTCCATCTCCTAAATGAACGTTGCCAGACCCAGGGAGTTTTGTCCGAAACTTAATGAAAGCGAGTCATCACTTCTTTGGGCGATTGTTCATACAATACATCAGTGTCATTTAAACAACACATCACAA